>JAUELO010464006.1:0-12283 GCA_032357855.1 Amphibolips quercusostensackenii
ATTCTAAAATCGGTGCATAATTGCGTTCTAAATGTCATTTTGAACCTCGTTTTCCGATTTCACCCCACTGTGAGTCGGTTTAATCGTTTACGGTTTCAGGGTCGGCCTCACGCTCACAGGATTTTAAAAATTTTGCAAAATGTGAAAACTTTCTTAACTTTTTCTTTTTTGGAATTAGAAATTTTATGGCTAAATTATCAAAAAATTGTATTATATAACAAATAAACTTCTGGCCGCAAAATATTAATATTTAATTAGGAAATATTGATTTAAACAAAATTTATATAGATTTCTAAAACTTGTTAGCGTTTTAATTATAGCGGAACTCACTATGGTTGTTTTTATGCAAGAAAAACTATGGAATTTGCCAAATCTAGTGTGTTTTGATCTATTTTTTAACCATTTTTTGTTAAATTTAACAATACGTTTTAAAACAGCTATGCTTTACCGCTTTGGGAAATAAATAATTTTATCAAAGTTATGAATATTCAAAATTTTAGAGATCTTGAAGTTTTTGTTCCTGAACCTGTGGACGAAATTGTTCTCTTCTAAAACCTACCAAGAAACTAGTAAAAGGTATTTTTTGTAGAACATTTTAAAATTAGCAAAGTCGTTTCTTAGCATTTTCTCAAATATATCGTTGTTTGTAAAAAATGTAAAAATTCAGTTTTCTAAGAAAAAAATGTTTGTGGGTCATCTTGTGATTTTCAATACTTTCTAATATCTCAGCGGATTTTGAAAGAGGTCGTTGAACCTCACGAGAAGCCCCGCACCGCTTTTATAATCTCACCTGAACTTTTATTTTCGGACATTTATTTAAAGTAATTAATGTGTTTCATTCATATTATACAATATTTATGCTCGCTGCGCTAAGGGACACACAATATTAAAAATAAAATGAGACAATTTATTTTGTTCACTCAGAAAAAAATTTTCCATCACCATAAGTGTGTTCAAATACTATTTTTTGGATTTGAGAAGCTATTTGATTTAACTACAAAACCAACTATTTTTTCTTTGTAACCATTTTATCATTCAATAGAATTCGTTTCAAAGAATTGAAAATAAGATCCTAATGCTGATATATAATTTTCCGAACGACTTAGAAATACTTCTGTTATATATAATGATAAGCCTGGCAATTCTATTCTCACATCGTTTCGGACAATGGAGTTTATTGTTTTCTTAGCCTTTTCTTTAAAGTCGATAATTTTTGTTTTATTTGTGTAAATTTTAAAGCCCATGTTTTTTATACTTGTATTCAGTTTGCTCAGAATTTCTCGCAAGTCTTCAATTGACTTTGCCATAACGACCGTATCCTCTGCGAATGCTAACATACACACCCTCACAGTCTCGAGGTCAAACCTTCCTTGTCGAGGAGAGCTATTCTTCGACACTTGTCCATGTAAATAATTAGTTTGAAAAACATTTAAAAAAATACCATTTTTAGCATGAATTCTACAATAAACTGCTATTTTGCGATGTTTGGTGCATTCTCCGGGCACAATATGAGAGAATTGTTGGGAGCAGGGGTAAATAAAATGTCATCGCGTGCAAATTATGTTTTAAGGGGTAACACCACTCTAGCGGCATAACCAAAAAATTTTATAACCTATATACTATTGGCTATGAAACAACGTGGGTTTTTTCAAAATTCAATTTTGATTTATGCAAATCCATGCCAGGGTGTTTGAGTAATACGTCCTCCTACAATGAAAAAAGTGTTTTCAAAGAAAAAGCGGGTTTAAAGTTCTACGGGCACTTAGATACTTAAACTTCTGTTTACATAAGTTCAATTTGACGTGCTTAAGTGTATATTTATATATAAACAAAAATTCACCAGAAACAGGAAAATAAGCGAAAAAAGAAATTCCTTCGAGTCGATGCAGTAAAATCGATGCAAATTTGCGCTCTTTGGTCGTAAATTTCATTATTTTATAAATTTTGCAAATTTATTGAAAAATTTATTTTTACTTCATGAGTTAAAATTTTAACTATTTGGTAGAAAATTTATGATCCCTTGTTGCAAATTTGTTATTTTGGGTCTAAAAATTAGTTATTTTTCTGAAAATATAATTATGTCCCTAAATTCATCTTTTTTGGTGAAAATTTAACTGTTCCAACGAAATTTATCCCTTTGGATTTGAAATTAATCATTCGTGGCAAAAAAGACATCTTTTTTGGTTTGAGGCAACCTGTTTGAAAAAATGACTTAATTTATATAAGATCTAAAACAAATTTATTCATAAACATACCTAAAATAATGTTTGTAACCAAGTTAATGCTTTCACTGGAATCCTATTTTTTAGCGTCACGAAAACATTTTTTTGCAGTAGTTATTTTTATTAAAACCAGACCCATAACTTCTGTTCACCTAATTATTATAGGAGAAGTTGTAGGCACCGGAAGCTACAATCCTAATTCTTTAAAGCAACCAATTCCGACTAAACCGAAACGTGTACGTCGTAACTTCTGCTCCTTCTGTCCTAGAAGGTAAGCAAGGGTAGGGAATTTGAGCGAGATACCATCAAACAACACTGTTCCGTGGAGTCCAGTCTCTCGCCACGGATGACCTCACGTGACAGACGGCATAATTTGAGGTTAAGCCTTCACTTCTGTATACCTTTTTAGACCTAACAAGCTTTGGGAAATGTTATGAGGAACAGTGTTGACGGAGTAGATAAAGAGATCGCAGAAGAACAGCCTTTGACATCTGGTTCGCCATGGATTAAGCCTGACGCTGGCAAGCCCAAATACTGTTAAGTTGTCTGAGAAATAAAGCCTCTATACCTCCAGGGCAGCCGATTATGAGAACAACTAAATAAACCTTGTAGCCATGGTACAGTCTGCTAAGCTAGAAAAAAAGTGCTTGATATTTAGCTGGTTTTTCTATCTCCTTTGCCGTGATATTACCATAGACTGGTGCCGAGAATTCTATCACGTAAATGGTCTTTGTCTTTAGACCTTGGAGGATAATATTAGGCTTTGTAGCACTGATACATTAAGCGGTGGAGAATGAGAAGATCCAGTAGATCTTACACTGTACATTTGAGAAAACGGACTTTATTTGTCCCTAGGTGTTATATTGACACTATATGTATAAGTGACTTGAATGGTTATACAGAAGCTCTAGAGCTGCATTGTGTTTTTTTTTATACCCGTATCGTGCATACTTAAAGCATCTACTAAGAACATGTCCAAGTGTTTTTGGCTTTTTTTGCACGCCCGAAAGTTGCTATCGCATATTGGTGAAATGTCAAGGGCCGTCTTTAACACTCGCATATTTTAGGTTTCCGCTTGCGGTATTTTAAAATATGTATATGTTTCTTCATTACCAACATGTTAAATAGTATTTCTGCCCATGAGTTGAGCATTCTGCTCGTCAAGCGATATTACAGTATCTAGTCTTCCGTGGTGTAAGAGGACGCAGGCACACTTGTCCATTCCAAAGCTCATGCTAATCGCTTCATAGTACCTATTTACCGCCACTACAAGGATGTAAAGGTCCTCTCTCGAAAAAGCAAAGAATTTGTGGTCGCCTATGTATTAAAGATGGTTGACCTTAAATTATCTTTTGTTCGGCGTGCCTGATAATTATCTAGTTATTTTTCCTTAGAGCACAACAGATAGAGGCTAGACGGAGATACAGAAAAGTAGCAGACTCAAAGAGTCGTTTTGGAACAAACCCCTTTTGTATGTGATAGGGCCACTAGTCGCTTGTCTTTTGTCAGACGTTGTGACAAATCTTGTTCACCACAAGAGCGTAAGCTCTTACATGTATCTTACTATTGTTTAGAGGACCTCGAGACACTCAATCAGCTTGATTAGTAGCTAATGTTTTGCATTATTTAATGCCTTACGATAGTCAATCCACGTTAGGAACAGATTGCGTCAATACCTGATCGAGTACTGGGCAATACACCTGTCTATTAACAGATTCTTCCTGCAAGCTGCCAGCCCTCTTTTGTATAAAAGTTGTTTAACTAACGCACTCCATACCATTTCGATAGATAATAAGATTCTTTTTTTGAGGATGATCGTGAATAACTTTTAGCTGGTATTTAAACAAGCAATGTGCCTGTAGTTCTTTGGACTAGACACATCTCCGGTCTCAGTGATCAGTATCGTGCGTCCTTCTACCAACTACTGCGACACGAGTTGTTCTTCGTTTAAGAAAGTAGGAAATTTACGAGACAGATATTAGTGTATAAATGTTCAATTGTTCCACCAAAAGTTGTAAATTTGATCTCGCCCTAGCGCTAAAATGTTTTGAGTTCTGGCTATAACTTTCTTGAATTCTCCGGAATTAATTGGTGGACAATTCTAACCTGGACGTTGCAACATTTGCCTTTGGCAGAAGTTACGCAAAAGTGATATATCTGAAGCGTCTTTATTTAGCTGATAAGTATCTCTATACACTTGCTCCCAGAAAACCTCAATCTCTTTCGACTAGGCGGACTTTTAACGGCACATGACGGTTGATTACACAGCTCTTTGGCTGTTAAAAAAGTTTTTGTTTTTTTCGTCCAGTGCTGCTTGATAGTTAACAGTTAACACTTGCTTAGTGTGTGATTTGCTCTTGTTAGGTTTCAAGCAAGTGGTGCCTTAACTTTCAAAGTACTTTTTATTTGATGTTATTTAGCTGATCACGCACTGAACATTAAATGCATGCCGTCTTAAAGTTTTAATTTTAAACTAGAGCTGTACAGTACGCTCGCGAGTCTAACTCAGGCTTACTGAAGTATCATTGCTTTTACTGTAGCTTAGCAGAGAGACCGCCTTCTTGTGAACTACACAGTTCAGTGTCCAGAGATTAACATCTTTATGGAGCAAATCGAGGATAGCAGTATTAGATTCAGCTAATTCTTGCATCTTGAGAAAGACCTTTTAGTGGATTTTTGATCTCCTAGTTCTTATATTGGTATTATAAGCTATCTGCAAAGGTGATCGTGCAGCAACGGGTTATATGTTAAATGAGGGATGTTGCTTTACCAGATGAAAAGCTTTATATTCGTTTTTGCGCAAAAAGGAATACCTCATCTCTTAAATACTTAAGCGTTTATAAGCATTTTTCGGGTGCATATTAACTCCACGTTTATGTAACCTCTGCGTAAATGCTCTTCGCGCTGAAAAGCTTCTTTGACAACAGGTAAAGATGTCCCTCCTGAATCAGTTCGACCATTGAAAATGATGTTCTTGAGTTTTTTCAGGGCCATTGCCTGAAAGTTGCCTCGGTTCGGTCCTATTGCTATTCCCGACTGAATAATGGCCTCCGTTCGAGAGAGGCCTATTGTAGGCGGCACTGCGCAATACTAGTGACGTAACCGCATGATTCGTTTCTTTGGAGAGTTGGCCCAATGCAACGTGGCTAACTGCAAGAGCCAGAGCTCATGGGCTATGTGGTCGCCCTATTATTATTTTCTTTCATTAGGACTTTAAAGAAATATTTATATAATTCAAAGGTTCAGATTTTATACATTGAACAGAACGCATTTGAATCAATTAATTTGCTTGAAATTAAATCAAGTCTTTATGTCATTCAGTTTGTTAGTAATAGATCATCTAAACCAAGCAGTGTTACGATTTTTTTTTAAACGCTCTTGCTTTATTTTTATAACATATGATATAAATGAAAACCCTTCAGCAATAGATTGAATCTAATCAAATTTTTTTTTATTTATCTTTGATACAAGCCAAAAGTTTTTTTTTGTCAAATTTATTGTACGATGAGCTGCTATTTATTAAAAGACTTTCAACCAGTATATTTTTTATAATCTCACGCAGCCTTGAATAATTGCAAATCTCTATGAAAATCAAGAAAAGTGTACTCGTTTTTTTTGTCAAATTTATTGTACGATGAGCTGCTATTTATTAAAAGACTTTTAACCAGTATATTTTTTATAATGTCACGCAGCCTTGAATAATTGCAATTCTCTATGAAAATCAAGAAAAGTGTATGTTAGAAAATTCTTATTATTTTATTTAGTTCCAAAGAGTCCAATGGCAATGTTTTTAAATCAGAGAGAGCCTGCGTTACGTTTAAAATTTGCTAATATGACCTTGTTATTGTTTTTAAGAGTGCTGATAATGCTACACGATTTCGTCATTTTATTAAACTTCTGTTTTATGTTTCTGATTTTCACAACCTTTTTTAATAATTATATACAGTCTCGAATAAACTCATTTATTTGTAAATAGTAATTAGTTGCTTTTCATTACTGAATTAGGACATATCTCGACCAATCAAACTGTTAATTTCCTTCTAATCTTTAGTCGCTTATTTTTTTGTAATCTCATCTGTAAACTTTAGCTTGTTATTAGTAAAAAAGCTACACAATTAAATCAGCTTCTTTGGGCACACAACTTTATACTACTTCAAGCTGATGATCGTTGAAGGCGAATAATTTTCGCAAATTTAGCTACATAATTAAAATTGTCTCTTAAAATAATAGGGAAATATACAATCAAAAGAATAATGTGAGAATCAAAAACAGGTAAAAAGTTAGCGCATTAAGATCGTAGTCATGTATAGTTAAAATCAAATCTATTGATCCATTATAATTTTAAAGGTCTAAGAATTTCTTGCTTTTATATAATTTGTTTAAACAAATGAACGGCAATACTTTTTCATTAGAGCATGATACGTCACGTTCACAATTTCAGAACATGATCTCATTACTTCAATAAAGTTAATGATATAAGACTATCGCGTTATTTTATTGAAAATGCTATTTTTCACGTTTTCCATTCTCATAATAATAATAAAATTATGATATACAGTCCTAAGGAAATGTATTTATTCGCATCAAACAACTAATCTCTTTTCATACTTATTTAAGCTAATGCTTATTCAAGGTAAATTATGTATAGAAGGTTTGGTAAACAATTGCAATATTCGACGGATAATAAGGAAAATATAAAACCGAAAAAGTTTTAAAATTGAAAGCAGGACTCTGTTGAAAAAAAGCGTATACGAGTCTTGAATATGCATAATTATTAAATATATTAATCTATATTTATCTCGCATTGATCTATCATATTTTTAAGATAACAAGAAAAGCTTATTGTTATTAAGTTTGTTTGAATAATCAGCAGACGATAATTTAAAAAAAAAGCAAATCAGGTCTTGTTATCAATGTCCAAATATGGCCATCTTATTGTATCAATAGAGATGAAAATTTTACAGTATTGCGTCGCTTCTTTTTATTATTTATTTTTCACGTTTTTGATGCTTATGAATTTTTTCAAATTATTATATGCGCAGTTAAAAATAATTAAATTGTTGTCAAGCAATTATATATCCACGAATAAATTGGGAAATATCTGGACTACTAAAATTAGTTAAATTCTACTGATATTTAGCGGCTCAAGTTTTGTTAATTGAATCTGAAAAATTTTAGGAGTAATTAATTAACGTTACCAATTTTAATTTAAAGAGCGAAATTTCCTTATATCTAAAATATTCTTCTTCAAGTTCTCGAGTTGATACTTATTCCACTTGTGGCTGATTAAAAAAATATACATTTTTTTAAAAATCTTCTTGTTATATTCTGTCACAAGATAAAAATTTTTACCTTTGTAACATATTTTTGTACATCGATACATTATTTGTTAAAAGTTTTATACACAATATATTTTTTATTAATTTTTGCTCCTCAGAAAGCTAAAATTTTCAAGTTATCAAAAAATGTTCTGTCGCAATGACAAGCGGAATTTAAGAAATATTTAGCTCACTGCCTATTTCGAAAAATCTTATAAATATTACAATAAGCCTGAAAAGTACAAATCAAGCTCAGTGGGGTAATTATAAAAAAGTAATGACAAAAATTCTGATGGATTCTTGCTCAGGTGATAGCAAACACTTTCATTTCTTTTTACTTCTGTTACCTTATTATAAATAAATTATTTAATGTTTATAAACAAACACAAGTTCAACATAGAACATAAGAAAATGTATTCTACCTTAACATTTTTCTCCATGATGACGTGATGCACATAGTCTTCTTAACTATGTCAACGATTTGGCTGACGATTTTTTTCCAAACAGTAGGTGCTCAAAAACAAAAACCTCTCACTTTTAAAAAAACTTAAGATTTAATGATAATTTTAAAATCTGATAGAAATTTAGGCATTTTATAAAATTTTGTAGTATCAAGGAGCTCTGGGAACATTGTTTTTCACCTTAAGATGTGCCTAGTCGTCTCAAAAAATCAGAAATTTGGAAAAGCGGATGGAATAATTAAGCTTCTAGAAAATATTTTACTATTGGATAATCTTATTTCAAACACTTTTTTTTAAATTCATAATATGTTATGAGTATTAGAATTTTATAAAAATTTTGAAGTACGAACTACTTTACTGCACTTGCGCATGGTTGAGGACGAAAAAATATTTATTTAGATTTGTGGGATATTTGTTTCCGTGAAATAGTGAAGAATTTGATGCGGGAAAGTAGTTTTTTGAGCCTTTTTAACATTTTTTTAACTTTAAAATGAATTGCTTTCCATTGATTTACATTTTCCTAGCTTAAACAAATATTCATTCTCATTCCTGGCACGTTAATTTGGAACATATAGTCATTCGTTTAGTTTAAAATTTATATTTTCAATGTTAATTAATTTTTTTTCTTGATTGAAAAAAATATTCTTCTCTAACAAATAGGTCGTCCTATGAAATCCAGCAATGTTTAATTGATCCTATTAGAATTTTTATGGCAAGTGTAAATCGTTTTTTAATTCAAAGTTTTGCAATTAATTGGGACTTTCACTTACTTCAGCCAAGTTAAATTCACTTGGTACAAGTAATCTTTTTTCCAGAGCATGAGTAATTCATTTAATATACTTTTAAATTATTTTAAATACATTTTCGTGAATTGGAAATTCAAATGTATGGTTTAAGATTCAACTAATTCGTTCAAAATTCTTTAATTTCATTGAAAATTCAACTATTTGATTAAGTCATTTTTTGGTCGGAAACTCAACTTTTTTATTAAAAATTCGTTTTTTCAGATTAAAAATTCATATTTTATGGTAAATGACTCATCTTTTTTGATGAAAATTCTACTTTCTCTTAAAAAAATCGTCTTCTTGGGTTGAAAACGTTACTATTTTTGTTAAAAGCTCAACAAGGTTGTTGAACATTTGTTTATTTTGTTCCAAAGTTCAACTCTTCATTCGTAATGATACTTATTAGTAAAGAATTAATTTTTTTGGTAAAATTTTTTTAATATTTCTTTGAAAATCTCTCTTTGGCAAATTTTTTTTTTTTCATTCTAGTAGAAATTTTTTTTTTTCGTAACAAATAAAAAAAAAATTTTCTTACATTAGACAAAAATGTTAAGAATAAATAATCTTCCCTTGAATCTATCGGTACTCCTATTTTTGTAGCCCCAGAAATTTTTTTATTTTCCTAGTTATCCCTCGTCCCGCCCCTTTAGCCCACCCCTACCACCAATTAAAACCAAAATCGATTTTTTGGACAAAATTTTTTCTGCTGGCCCTGATACCTTATAAGGAAAAAAAAACAAATTGTAAAGTCTATAAAATGTTTTTTATTTGCTATTTTAATTTATCTAGCTTTGACAATATTTCATTGCCTGTGCAACGCAGTATTACTACCACATTCTCAATTTTAATAGTTTTGATGATTTTGCGTCTTAGCTTACGATTCAGTTACCGGATACTGATTTGTATATAAATCAATAGAAATCGTACCTATTTATTAGTCATCGTCTACGGAAACTGTCTGGCAACACGGAAAAATGAAGATCGATAATAGGATTCTGCTCTTTACAATCGAAATTTTAGTCCATTTTTTTCGTAAGTGTGCCTAATATAATACAAATTTTGATATAAGTATATGAATTTATTGATTAATTCAGGGCATTGTTAGAAATTTATATATAATTTATTATTACTTAAAATTTTTTAATTTTATGAAAATTTTGGAATTTTAAAATTTTCTAAAAATTTTGAAATTCAAAAATATAAAAATTTTCAACCTTTATGAGAATTTTATAAACGTCTTAGACATTGTAAATACTTTGAAATGTTTAAAAACATCACAATTTTGAATATTTTGAATTGACATTTGAATTGACATTTTGAATATTTTAGGAATGTAAAAAAAGAGAAATCGAACAAAAATTTATTGTATAATAAATTTATGCAAATTTTGGTAGTTAATAGTAAATTTGAAAAATTTTAAATTTTTTCAAAGCTCTGAAATTTCATTAAAATTTTGAAGTTTTAGAAAAAATTTAGAATTTTATAAAGATCTTGAAATTTCATAAAAAATGTGGAATTTCATGAAGATTTTTAAATTTTATTAAAATTGATACTTTTTAAATTTTATTTAAATTGGTACATTTTTTAATTTTATAAAATTTAATTTTTGTTAAATTAATTTTTTTTTTTGTAAAAGTCAATACCAAAGTTAACGAAGATGATTTGCTATTGTAAAATAAAGAATAATTTTTGTTTAAACAAGTCATTCATTACATGAGTGAAATTTTGCTCGTTCTAAGCTTTTTTCACTTACTCTGAAGCAAAAAAAATCCTCTTTCTGATTAAGAACTCTATAGATAAAGAGATTAATCTTTCTTTCTGAAATAAAAAAATTATTACGATCACGAAATTTGAAAGCGGTTTCGCCGTTAAAAAATTCTGGACGACTAGCCAATAATGTTCATGAGCTTTGGAACGACCAGTCTATCCCCTTTTCCAACTCCCTAAATTTTTTGGGAATACAGTCTTTATAAAAATTTAGGAATCTTATAAAAATTATGAAATCTCGAAAAATATAAAAATTTTATAAAATGTCAACATTTGTTAAAAATCAAAAATTTTCAAAAGCTTAGAAGAATTTTTCAAAAGATTTTGGGAATCTTGCAAATTTTTTTAATTTTAAGGAAATAGCTAAGCTTGAAGTAAATTAAAAATTACCCAAAATATCCTTCGAAACATTTCTTAAATTCATATCAAAATGACAATAAAGTTTCTAAAATTTTTCACGTGCTAATAAGTACTGAAAAACACACAAGTCGTAAAAAGTCCTTTTTCGCTTGTCACATACAATATTTTTGATAAGAGATGCATGCCTTTAAAACTTTATTTTTATTTTTTTCGTATTTAAGACATTTACGGTAAATTTATTATAAAAAATGTTAAGTTTTGTAAAAAATTTGGAAGTTTTAAAATTTACAAAATTTTGGAATTTTACAATTTTTAAAACTATAAACAGATTGTCAGAATTTTTGAAACTATACTTCCAGTTTAATGTAAATCTAGAACACATTTGAAAATTTATGGTAAATTCAAAAAAAATTTCGAAAACTTCTCGAAATTTTTTTGATTGATTAAATTAAGTAATGTTGAGATTTGACGAAATTTTTAAAATGTAGGAGTCTTGGTTACTTTATTTTTAATATGAATTTAGAAGATTTTTTGGAAATAATGGTCCATTCCTCCATAAAAAAAAAAGTTTTCAAGAAATTGAAAAAACTTAGAAAATTTATAAACTCTAAAAATTTAAATAATATCTCAATATTTAAAAATTAAAAAAAATTTAAAAATTGAGGTATTTTGGAAATTTTATTCCATTTTTATATAAATTTAGAAATTTTTCTAAAATTTATAGTTACAATTCTCATTTTGCAAAAAATTGGAAAAAATTTTGAAATTTTTTTAATTTTATAAAATGATTAATAAAAAAAATTCAATAAATCGCTTCAGAATCTGGAAGTTAATCTCAAATATCCTAATTAAGTTAAAATTTATAGACATTTAAGGGCATGTGATACTTAGAAAATTTCCGATTTTAGCAGTCTTAGTTTTACCTGGCTTTCCTCTCACAAAAATAAGCATTTTGTCTTAAAAATTTAGAGAATGATAGAGAACATGCTAACAGACGTACCTCGACTCTTTTTTTTTTGAAATCACTAAGCAAATTTTAATTTTGCTAAATTCGGTAATAGTATGTATATTTTGAGGTCATGTGTCTTACATTTTTCCCACGCTTCACTCCTGAAGTACTCAGTATTTTTCGGTGTGAACTTAACACAGGGAAGAAGACATAAAAATTAATGTCACGGAACTAACCTCATTCAATAGAAATGAGAAAAGTTTATTTCATAAATAACGTGATACTTAGAAAATTCTCGATTTTAGCAGTGTTATAGGATTCCTTGGCTATTTTTCCACAATAATAAACATTTCGTCCTAAAAATTTTAAGAAGTTATAGAGAACATGCTATCGGTCGTTTCTTGACTCCTTTTCTGTGAGA
>JAUELO010464020.1:0-12282 GCA_032357855.1 Amphibolips quercusostensackenii
TCATTAATTGTAAAAAAAACAATTTTTCACTCTTATTTAAAAACAAAGTTACTCTGCTCAGGTCGAATAAAAATTGAAAGTTTATTATACGTCTGGCTTGATAAAATGACCACAAGTGACTTATTTCTAACAGAACATATGAATACAAATTCAACCAATACAGAAGAATTTGACAAAATTAATAAAAATTTTAATTAGTTGAAATAATCCAAAAAATTCTATTCATTTTAATAAAATTCAAGTGAATTCGTAAAAATCTAAAAAAATTTTTAAAGCTTTGATGAAAAAAATTCTAAGAATTTGATTGAATTGAACAAAATTTCTGAAATTTAAAAAAATTTCTATCGAAATGAGAAAATTAGGAGTAAACAGAATTTAGCACGAATTTAAATAAATTCAGTAGCAAATTTAGGAAAATTCAATGGAATTGAAGGGAATTTAATAAAAATTCATACAAATTCAATATGAACTAAAAAGTCTTCAAAGTGAATTTAAAAAATTCAAAGTACAAAAAAGTTTTTTTTAAAATTTAATTGCGTTTCAGGGGATTCCCGAAAATATAATTGAATTCAGAAAAATGTGTAGACCTGAATATTTTTTATTCTAATTCATGAAAAGAAAAGTGACTTCAGTGATTTTTTTTGTTTCAAAGAACGAATAAAAAGTTATTTCAGAAAAAAATGACCAAAAGTGACTTTAGTGACTGTTTGGCAGCCCTGCTCATAGAAAATTCGGGTCAAATTCAAAAAGTCAAATTTAATTCTGCCTTGATAAATGGTTCATCTGTTAATACCTTCAAAAGGTATTTTGTTTATTTTTCGAATATTGAAACAATATTTAAGGTACGATGTCAGATTATTTCAAGAGAAAACATATTGTTAATTTCAATGAATTGTATGTAAATTAAGAAAATAGCGTCATTAATATTTAATTTACTGACATTGTCCCGATATAATTAGAGAAGCTTCTATAAATCATATACAAGGTCCTTAAATCTTGCAATACTTTTTATAACATCTTTGAAAAATGAATCCATCTATTTTCCCGCAAAATCAACCGATTTTTTCCAAAGAAAAAGGAATAAGTACGTGCATAACGTGCACAGTGTTTTGATAATTTTAAATTTCAAGTTCTTAGATTTGAAGCTTTGGTAAAATAAAACGCACTTAAATTATATGTTGCTTCTGATTAGTTATGAGATATAAATTATTATTTAAATTTTTTGATTGAAAAATATCAAATGTTTTAACTCTTACATTAGTTGATTCGAAATAAGAAGTTTTGTGTCAATAAAGTAAGGTGAAATAGATTGCTTTCGTAGATAGACAAATTTTTCCAGTCTGAAGAAATGACTTGTAAATATGTACTCTTTGTAAAGGTGACGTAGGCTATTTATAAAGATTCATACACGGAAAAAGTTGACTGTCTCACAAAATTTTCTGTTTAAATAATAAAAGTCAATTCGATGTGAAAGCATTATGAAACAAAAAAATCTCCTTGACAACGAATTTGGAAAACTTGAATTGCTCCACTATTAAGATAACCTTAAAAATTTATTTATTACGATCGACTGAAAATTAAGACTAATTTTCAATTAACTCATAGATAAAACATTTTCGTTAACTTAAGAAAACGAAGTACCTATGTCATGAGGAGTGAAGCCGTCTCAACTAAAAAAAAAACAATTTTTTATTTAAATTACGTTTTGTCAATAATAAGTTATGAAAAATCAAAAATTTAGATTCTGAATGCTCCTTGGGGAACTTTGTTTCAAATTTTTGCGAAGACATGCATTTGGACTAGTTTGTTCTCTGTTGTGTGAAAAAACTTTTTTTTTATCCGGTATTTTTCAAAACAATTCAGATTAATAATTTTGTCTTTCTATTTCTGAATAGGGGGTTTTCAATGAAAAAAGTTCCCATTCTACCGCTATTCTATATTTTGCATTTAACATTTTAAATAACGATGTACAAGTTTGGAAATACGAAATAAATGTTGCAAGCCGTAAAAAAAACTATAAAGACTATTTTGTAAAACTCTTAGAAAGCTACCAGTTTACTTTTGGGCCTCTTTCCGTGTCTAGCATAATTAAAAAAAGTTTGCATTTAGCTTCTTGAATTTTGTTGATGTTGCGGATTTAAAGAAAATAATAAATCCTGAATAAAAATCAAGAATACAAACTTTTTGGGTATCTAACAAAAAACACTTTGATTTTATTACGCTACGCAGTACGCACATTGACGCAAAAAAAGTTGTTCAAAAGGAATAAAATCTTATGTAATTTTTTATCGAACCGCCGTTGGCTGTTTTAAGAAAATTGGATTAGTTTTCATTTATTTACAAAGTAAAAAATTAATTTTTTTACTATTTGAGTTTAATGTTTGTTTCTTAATACTTGGATTCCTTGTCAAACACCTGAAGAACATTAAGCATATATTTTAATAAAAGCTGAATAACAACGCAAATTTTTTAAAATTTATTGAATTTATTTTTAAAAAGTGAGTGAATAAAAATGACTTTGTGGGGTAGGGTGTGATTCGTCACTTTATTTGCATTAAATATAAACATTTTATGAACAAAAATAGTTTTTTGATTGAATTAATAAAAGTAATTAAATAATTTGTTATTTTATTAACAAATTATATGGACTATTTTTGGATATAAAAACTTTGCTCTTTCACTGAAATCAGCAGTAAATAATTAGCTTCTACACTGTTATGGATATGTCAATGACAATAAACATTTTTTATCGTTTCCAACAATTGTTTAAACAAACGTTCATCATTTTATGTATTTAAAAATAAAATTTAGCCTTATCACGGAATTAGCAGCTGCCTATTTAGAAATGACTTCCTGATATGAATCGATCGCATTTGATAATTGTTTAAACAAACTTTATTAACTAATGCATTATTTGCTATTTCTGAATACCTAAACTATGTCCTTTTAATATTATTTATAACCTTATGAAAAAAACTTTTT
Organism: Amphibolips quercusostensackenii; assembly: GCA_032357855.1. Taxonomy (NCBI): domain Eukaryota; kingdom Metazoa; phylum Arthropoda; class Insecta; order Hymenoptera; family Cynipidae; genus Amphibolips; species Amphibolips quercusostensackenii. The sequence continues at coordinate 2,983 of JAUELO010464020.1, forward strand.
GGTCTGATGCATTTTTAAGCCAAAATTTGTGTTTTCTTGTGAAGTATACCGAAAATTAAAAAATGTTATTTAATTTAAAAAATTAGTTTTTCGCTTCGCAGAATTATTCCATGATATCGGTAAAACAGAAAGTGTTTTATTAGAAATATTTTCATTTTTGTAATAATACCTCCAGATGTGAAATATCTTTTATAATCCTATATTATATACTATATACGGATACTTTAATTAAATTACGATCAACTATAAGAATAGTGTATCGTTGTCGAAGTGTCTGAAAATAGTTGAAAAATTTGTTATTAGCAGTTGATTGTGTTAAAAGAACAAATTTTAAATACTAAAAAATAGCCAAATTATGCATTTATTGATATTGTATTCTGAAAAATTATCAGATATTAACTGTTTCAAATTTAAAAAAAATGAATTGGTACTATTTTCAAACTTTAAAATTTTAATATTTAAAAACATAGAATTTTTAGTTCAAAAGAAAAAAAAACAATTTTTTTGAGGTCCCTAAAAAAATTAAAAATGATTTTATAATTTAAATCATTGGTTTTAAGGCAACATTCAAAAAGATTTCAAAATTATCGAAAAAAAAACTGGAAGACTTTAAAGCAATATGTTTAATTTTGCAGGATTTAAAAAAAACTGTAGCAAAATGGGAATCATACAAAAAAATATTTCAAAGTTTGGAAAAAGTTTGAGATAATTGCAAATTATTTTGAAAGATATTTAGAAGCTTATAAATAATTTCAAAATGCTTTAAAATTTAAAAAGATTTTATGCTAAAAACATTATATACATTTTTAAACATTTTGAAATAAAATTTGAAAGGTTTCTAAGAAATTGAAGGGCTTCTAAGGAATTGAAAGGTTTCAGGGTAATAAAAAAAAGATTTCTTGGAACATATTTAATGAGCTTTATCTATAAAAATTATTTTTTGAATAACAGTTACATTTTCCAGAAACTTCTCGGAAATGTAAAATTGCACAAAATTTGAAATTCTCAAATTAAATAATTTCGAAATAACAACGTTCTGCACAGTTAATCTGTGAAGAACAAAAATCTTTGAACCGTGATTCTGAGTTTTCGGGGAGGGGGGGGCCTGTGACTGCCCCCTTTCCCTGTATCTGCACTTGCACAAAATCAAACAAATAATTTCTTTGATTGGAAATAAGGAAAAAAATATAATTATTTTAAAAAAAAGTTTGTTCTTTTAAAGGCCTTCACTTTGCATTGAAGGAGGAAGTTGAAGAAACAATATCTTAAATATAAACATAGCCATTCTCTGGGTGGATCAACTTTCGCATTAAAAAAAAAATATGTATTTTTTGTTTTGTAATTATCTTCTATAACAAAGCGTTTTAGCATATTTTTAAAGTATAAACGAAAATTCTCTCTAAACGGATTTTTATCTATCTGTAACATTACCTTTTTCAAGGCTTAAAATCATGATAATTTGATCTTTCCTTCCCAACTCTTTTTTATTTTCAACGCTTCCAATTTGATAAAAAACTGATCCTAGGACAATAAAATCAATTAATCTAATATTTTGTTATATTTCAAGCACCTTCTATTATAAATAATTACATTGTTGTTTGAAAATTTAATGGATGAAAAATAATGGCTTTCTTTTTATAAAACACAAAAATTATTTAATTTTGAAGTCTTTCAGAATTTCGATTCAAAATAGTTTATTTTAAAAACTTCCAATTAAAAATTATTTAATCGAAATGTGTTAATTTAAAATTCTGTAATTGTACAAGCCTTCAAATGCAAATGATTTCATTTTGGACCCCCTTGAACTTATATCTTCTCATCGATTGAGGCTCTCAATTTGAGACTGTAGGAATTTCAAATAACATGTTTAAATATTGGAGGATTCACAAAATTGAAAATTCTTCAATTTCAAGCGCTTGTATTTTTAAAATGTCGAATTCATTAATTTTATTTAATAGGATATTACTGAATTTATAATGTTTTTGGTTTACTATGTTTACCTCCATTACTGGTTTTAAATTAAAACGAAATAAAAATGGTACCATTTGTAAACTGGTAAATTTTAATGTTTTAAAACATAATTTTAAGTGCAAGCGAATAGAAAAACCTCTTTTTTTCGTTTTTGAAAACCAATTTTGGGAGAAAATCAAAAAGATTTCCAAAATTGTCAAAGAGAAATGTGCAAAATTTTAAAGCAATTTCTTTTGTTTTTTGTAGATTCTGAAATAAAATTTAAAGCTTTTTCAAAATTTTAAAAGGTTTTAAAATAATAATCAAAATGTTGTAAGATTTCTGGAAGTTTTAAATGTTTTTTTTTTTTTGATACATTAATTCAAAGACAATATTTACAAGATTTCAGAATATTTCAGAAGAATTTATAAACTGTCAAAAAACAATCTAAAAGATTCTCAGGCAATTTAAAAAATTTGTCGTTGATTTTTGATAATTTTGAACAAAAAAATTAGAAGCGTTTTAAGAATTTCGCAATTTTTCAAGAGCATTAACAAATTATCTTAAGATCTCCAGGAAATCCTAAAATGACTTTTATGTTTAAAAATTTATTTTAGGAAAATATTTTCAAATATTTTAAAACAATAAAAAAAAATTTTAACAATTTTCGAAACAGAATCCTCAAGATTTGAAGGCAGTTATTTTTAATTTCGCAGCACTTTTAGAAATATTAAAACAGATGTGCATCATTCCGAAATATATTTACAGGACTATAAATAATTTAAAATTTTAAAGGATTAAGAAAATTTGTGGATTTGTTTATGTTGAGAAATTATTTTTAATGAAAAACTGAACAAATGTCAAAACATCTCAAAAGATTTCTGAAAATGGGAAGACTGAAGAATCCCGAAATATAAAATCCTCAACACTGTAAAATTCCCAAAGAAGTAAAAATTTGAAATAAAATATTCCCGAAATTATATAATAGCCGACAATTTAAAATTCCCATATTGCAAGATTCCTTGATAACAAAGCTTCTGTCAGTTTCTTAAATGACCGAATCAAACAATTCCTCAAATTGAAAAAATAAAAAATTGTTCAATATTGTTAAATCAAATTTTATTGCAGCTTGTCTCATTTTTTCCAAAAAGTTAAATTTTTCAATTTTAATCTATTTTAAAACAAAAATTTATAACAAATTTGTGAAACTTTTTTGGTTGAACAACTTCTGTCTTTTTATTTTTTTTTGTTTCTTGTGTCGCTTTCCAAAAATTTAGTTTCTGTTACTTTTATTTTGTACGATTAAAATGAAGGCTAATCGTCCTGTCAAAAAATAATTGCCAAGAAATGTGTAGATCCGTTTTAGGTGAACAATTTTTGTCTATAAATTTATTTTTTCGTACCTTGCGTCGTCTTTCAAAAAATCAAATTTTTTTATTTTTAATATTATCTTTTATGGTTAAAACAAAAATCACGCGTGCCATTAAAATACTATTAATGACAAATTTTTATCTTTGTTTTGTGTAAGCAACTTTTGTTTATTTTTTTTCACAGCTTGTGTTACTTGTCTAAGAATTGTTTTAATTTTTTTTTTATTTTTCACCATTGTAACAAAAAATACGCGTTCCATCAAAAAATATAATTTTTCAATTCCTACGGTCATTTTTCACGATAACAACAAAAACTTCGCATCATCAAAAAATATGTTTTTTACAAAATTTGCAGCTCTTTTTTGTGTAAACAACTTTTGTCTGTTAATATTTTTTGTAGTTTGTGTCGTTTGTCCAAAAATTTAATGCTGTTATTTTTAATGTTTTTTTTAATTAAATAAAAACTGCGCATCCCATCAAAAAGTAATTTTCAAACATTTTGTACATCTTTTTTGGATCCACAATTTTGGTATATTTAACTTTCTTTGGATCCTGCATAATTTAGCCGCAAAATAGAAATTTAAATTTTTTATTATTTTTTTGTGCGATCAAAATTTAAATTTGCACTTTTTTAAGAAAATTTGAAAAGTTCTTATGATAATCTTGTGGGCTTTCAAAAAACAACGTTTATCCCCTTTGACTTTTCTTCATAACGTGCAGTGTTTGAATTAAAAGTTTCACTATCGTTTTTTTTTCAATTTTGCAAATGATATTACTCTATTCATTTTCTTTTTAACGGAAAAATTCGTGAGGATAAATTGTATGAATTTCCAAGTACTATAAAAAGCCGCACAGAGAATTTTTAAGTCTTAAAAAAATGGTCTGAAAAATTTTTTTAATTCTCTAACTTATAAAAAATTGTATAAATACTTTTATTCAATTTGAAAGATATTTAGGGATTTTTAAATGTTAGAAGAAATTACAAATATTTGTTGGTATTTGTTGGTCAAATCTCTACTACTTTCCAACGTCTCGTGGGGGTGGAAAGGCTCCCCTGCGACTGGTCACAGAAATAACGTTATATACAATAATGTTTATACGATGTAAAATAATAACAATAATGTAAAATAATGTGATAATCATGTAAGAAAATATGTAATAAAAATTTAATAAGTTACAATAATGTTATGTAGTAATGTACTGACAGAGCACTGTTTGTTGGTACTGGAAGGGAAGTTTTTTGTCAGTACTGGCAAAGCATTCATTGCCAAAACAATTTATTTTTTAATTTTTTGCAAACTTATAAAATTCCTAAAAATTTTCTAAACCGATTTGAATTTTTCATAAAATTTGGTTCTTTTCGACAATTAAAAGATCAGGATTAAGTTTTCACCCTACAAATTATGTTTTGGGAATGCCCCCTAAGCATTGTAACCGAATATTAAAAAAATGGTTGAGGGTCCTTTCAAATCAACTCAATATTAATGGTTTTTTAATGAATCTAAGTGATTTGTCTAAAAAGAAGCATGTTATAAGTAAAGTTTTCTATAATAAAAATCTTTAATTTTGTGTCGAAAAAAAATTTCTTTGTGATTAATATTTATTGACTTTCCACTCCCTTTCAAATTTTGAAAAGTGTGTGAAAGGTATCAGCATAAATAGTTCTAAAGCTATGAGGTCTGAAAAATATTTTTCAGTAAAAACACGTGAAATCTTTTTTTTTAATATGATTTTGTCACCTATACCTTCTACATGAAACTTGTATGAGGCTGTTTTTCAGTAAACTTTATTATAGATCAGTGCATTATGATATCATCATCATATTATCATATTATTAGACTATTATGTGATTATATAATTATATCATTAGATTTCACTATTTTTCTTAAAGCTTGTACTCGGAAAAGAAAATCGACGGAAGACAAGGTTTAACATCGTCATTTAGAGAAAATTCATAAATGTTTTATTGTTACTTTATATATTTCTGATGTATTATCACAATAAGTGGATTTTCAAATAACATTAGTGAATACAAAATTCATTGGGTTATTACGTTAAAACAAAACAACCATAATTTTAATATTTAATTTGTAAACAGAATTCCACAAACAGCAGCAGCCTGCTATAAAAGGCAATAAATTCTGTTTTGTAGGAGATGGAATCAATTTTTGTTCGGTTTTAAAGATCATTTAATCTATTTAAAAATATTTTTGTTCAAAAGACATGTAGGGCTTATATAAGACAATGCTAGAACATGCATTCTTCTTTTAATTGTTCGAAAATATGTAGGTTTTTTTCTTATTATAAATTGTACGGACAATGCACCAAAAACGTAGAATTAAAGAAAATACTGATGCCTTTTATATATTTTTTATAATCTAAAAAAGAGCGAAAAGTCAATCAATATTATTCACAAAGGAACCTCTTTTTGACGCAAAATTAAAGGCTTTTATCAGAAAAAACTTTAATCATTACTTGTTCCTTTTGACAGAAAGCACACATAGTACTCATTTCCTTCTTCTTATATCTCAGAATCTAATTTTAGCTCAAAGATAGGTGCTGAAAAACTTAAAAATAATAGTTATTCAATATTTTTATTTTTTAATTAAACTTATTTTTGCTCAAAAATCTAAAAGCATCACGTGGTCGATTGATGATGCCAGTTAAGTAAATAATGTGAGATAAAATAGATTAATTGCGCAAATAATTTTTGTTTTTAGATTTTGAAGACAAAACTCCTTATTATTCTGTGTTGGTGGAGCTTACGTATTACGATTCGGGATCATGTGACTTAGTCTATTGACAAATTTTACAATATTGCCTTTCTTATTTCAATAAAGCTAAAAATTTAGACAATCACGTCCTTTTAATAAACTTTCCTGATTGACAAATTTTTTATGTCAATAACCTTCTTTTAATTATTATGTACAGGCCTAAGTAACGCACTACCTTTTTAACTAAACAGTTTTCCACTGTCGAATTTCGAAACATAAATTTTTTCGGCAAATATAATTTGTTGTTTTCTACTCATAATTAGTAGCTCAGTTTTCTAAAATTCAATGTGTAGAATTTCACTAGTAATTAGTGAAATTACACTACTTTTGATTTAGAGAAGAAATTGAAGAAATATTTACTTAACATAAAGAAATAACTTATTTGTTTTAAATAATATGAGTAAGCAAACTGTTTCTCAAGTTTCAGAAAGTACTTTATTTAAATAAAAATATATTTTTTAATTACACGTATGGTATCAAACACATAATTACTTTAATTTAAATAAGGGAAAAAATTCTTATTGAATACAAAAAATGTTTACTTCTTTGAAAAGTACTTTTATTTTTAATTGAGAAACCGAAGTTATAAAAAACCATTTCTCAAATTTAAACATTACTTTTTACATTCTTATTCTAATGATAAGGTATTGGTCTCATGCAAAATTTGACTTTGCCGGTTTCCATCTGATCTTTACGTTTTAAAACCCCCTGAGTCAGAAAAAATAATTTTCACGAAGGTGTCTCTCTGTCTAGCTGTCTGTCTATCTGTAGTCTGTAGGAATGATAACTTCCGAAAAAATAATCAGATTGGATTGAGCTTTAGCACACTTGTTTAAGGCCTAAATCAAAAGAACAAGTTAGTTAACCAGCTATTTTGGATCAAAATTCGAAAAGTGAGCACATTTTGAAAATTTTGAAAACTTTTTTTCGAAATTTAAAAATTCTATGTACGTTTATGAATAGTACTCAAAAAGATGAAAAATTCATCTTAATGACTCTATTTGATAAAAAAAATTATAAGACTTATAGTATTTTCAAAATTCAAGGAAACAAAAGAAAAAGCAACTTTTTAGCCAAACAACGCACAATATGAAAAAATGTCTAGAAAAGAAAAACGTTGCTTTTTAAAAGTTAGTCTACAAGACTATAATAAGAAATTTTTGAATTTTTTAAAAAAATTGAAAATTCACATTTTTGATCCCATAAAAAATTAAAAATTCCATTTTGCGGTCAAACTATGCAAGATGAAAAAATAACAGAACAAAAATTGTGCAACCAAAAAAGATCTACAAATTTGTTTTTGATCACTTTTTGATAGGACGCGTAATTTTTGCTTTATTTTAAAAAAAACGACTTGAAAAATTAAGTTTGAATTTTGGGACAAATAAAACCAGTTACGAAAAAATAAAAAACAAAAGTTATTCACCAAAAAAACTACAAATTTGTTATCAATAATTTTTTTAAGCATGCACAGTTTTTGTTTTAATTGACAAAAATGACATTACAAATAAACAATTAATTTTCATATGACTCAGCGTTCTTCTTTTAATTTTAAATATAGGTTTCTATGATTGAAACAAACACTGTTTGACCAAAAATGGGATTTTCGATTTTTTTGTAGCATTTTCAGTAAGTTAAACCAATGCATGAGGAAAGAAAAGTTTTTCTTTAGAGTTTTAAAAAAGTGTAGAAAAATGGAAAGCATTCCGATAATGTTATAGTTATATCAAAGGTTATCGTAGTCGTGCAGATATTTTACCGTGCACAAAAATATACAATAAAAAATTATTGTTTTTATACAAAGGACCAGAGAATTATATAAATACATATGAAAAATTAGGCGCGAAGCGCGGTTCTTGTATTTAGAATGTGTTCCTTGAGATCGATAGAACCTTGAGTAAATAAACTTCCTTTTCAATGTAAAATAAAAATAAATTTGAAAATCACTCTAATCGTAGAGGTTTTGATAATTTCATCATATTTGTTAATAAATATCTTCTTTTTATCTAAGCCCAGCATGAAGTGCGAAAACCGAAAAGAGCCGAGCGCGAAGCGCGAGGCAAAAGTTATTTGAGCACGTAGCGCGAGATACAACAGACGCGCACCCTAGGCGCGCTCAAACTTGCGAGCGAAGAGCGCGATGAAAATGTGCCTGCGAAGCGGGCAGATTTTTTTAGATTTATTCAACTGTTCCCACCTAATAACCCCCAATATCTTTATATTTTAACAGCCTCAATGCTCTTTTATTGTGCCGGGAAAATGCTTAGAAAAATTCAGAATAGCGGTTAACTATCGAATTGATGCTATTTGTTAATTTTTCCCCTGTAAGTCGTAAAAAGTTATTATTTTTCGTGATAAATTATACAAACTTGATGAATGCCAAGAGTAGTAGTTCTTCTTTAACATATTTTGTAATTATTTGTATAATTTTCATTTATTTAAACAATTTTTTCTTCCTAAAGTTGTAAAAAGATATCATTTTCTGAAATAATTACACAATTAGAGAATATTGATATTTATTTTATTATAATACAGAAAAAAAAGATTTTAAACATTTAGACAAAAAAAGATAAAAAAATGTTTGACTTTAATTTTTCACCAATGTCGCACATGTTTATTTTTTTCTAGTTAGGGTATCAAAATTCCATGATAATGGTTTCAAGAAATATCAGTGTTGAAAGGTTGAAAAAATAACTATATCAAGAAACGTTATTAAAAAAAATCCTTATTATTTATTTTCCACACTTTCAATATGATAAAAGAAAACTGTTTCTACCACCAAAGATTTAATAAATTCAATATATTTTTCTTTTTTCAAGTACATTCTATTTTTTGTTATAACATTCCAAATCTTTTCAGTTAAAAATTTAGATTTCTTTAGAAATAGTATGTCATGAAAGAAAAAGTTCTCTATAATGTAAAAAATTTAGATAATATAATCGGTCATGTCTAATCAAAAAATAAACATTACTTTTTATGAGAAAACTTTAAAACTTACGTAAAATGATTATTTAACTATAGTTTCTGTAATTTAATTTTTTTCCTACTGTTTCTTTTTGCAAATTTTTTAAAAAAGGTCGAATTTGAGTAAATAATGACTTATTTTTTTAAAGATATCAGTAGATGTATAAGGCGGGTTCTGGCTCACTTGGTATTAGTGCGTGTCCGTGTGAGGCAAGCGTGTGTGCGTGTGTGTCTGTGTGACC
>JAUELO010464041.1:0-12279 GCA_032357855.1 Amphibolips quercusostensackenii
TTCTAGGAATAAGGAAATGTCTACTTAATTATGATATCCTCTAAATATCCCTAGAATGTCGCTAAGAGACTTTAAGACAAGTTTGGATATCCCTGGCATATCTATATGATGTTTTAAAGATGTTTAAGTCATATAAAGATTACCACGTTAATAAGACATCCTCAAATATCACAAGGGTGTCACAAAGATATTTTAGGATGAAAATGGGATATCTTAAAACATCCTGTTGCTTTAAAGGTAATAAGTAAAAATTATCTGACGAGTTGGGAGATTCAAGGACAAAAAAAGATATTACTGAAATAACCATATGATGTTTTTAGGATGTTACAGGCATATCAAAATTTTGACCTTGATATTATATCCTCTAAATACGCGTAGGATGTCCTAGGACGTTTTGGAAAAAATGGAATATTCTTCGGATATTTTTGGGATATTCCTAGGATATCCTTGGGATATTCATATGATTTTTATCAGATGTCTTATGGATATGGAAATTTTCGTTTTTATATATCATCTAAATACGCCTATGATGTCCTAGGACATTTTAGAACAAATATGGGATATTCCTAATATATCTGGAGTATATTAAGGATATTTTTGGGAATTTCTAGGGAGAAGAAAATTTCCACCTGATTATGATATTCTCTAAATATCCCTAGAATATCGCTGAAAGATTGTAACACAAATTTAAATATCCCTAGGATATCTATATGATGTTTCGAAGATGTTTAGGTCATATCAAGATAACCACAGTGATAAGACATCCTCTAAATATGCCAAGGATGTCCGTAAGATATTTTAGGATAAAAATAGGATATCCCGAAATATCCTGTTTATGTAAAGGTGTTAAAATAAAAATTATGTGACGAGTTAAGAGATTTGAGGACAAAAAAAATATCACTGGGATACCCATATGATGTTTTTAGGATGTTCCAGAGGTATGGAAAATTCCATCTTGATATTATATCTTGTGAGTACGCCTAGGATGTCCTAGGGCATTTTAGAAAAAAAAGAAAATTCCTAGGATACCCCTAGGATATTCATATGATTTTTATGTAATGTTTCAGTTGTATGGAAATTTTCATTTTTATATATCTTTTAAATTTGCCTATGATGTCCTAGGACATTTTGGAACAAAAACGGGATATTCCTAATATTTCTGGGATATCTTAAGGATATTTTTGGCAATTTCTAAGGATAAGGAAATTTCTCTTAATTATGATATCCTCTAAATATCCCTAGAATATCGCTAAGAGATTTCAAGACAAATTTGGATATCTTTGGGATATCTATATAATGTTTCAAAGATGTTTAGGTCATTTCAAGATTACCACATTGATAAGACATCCTATAAATATCAAAAGAGTGTCCGTAAGATATTTGAGGATAAAAATAGGATATTTCCAAATATCCTGTTTATGTAAAAGTGTTAAAATAAAAATTATCTGACGAGCTGAGAGATTTAAGGACAAAAAAAGATATTACTGAAATAACCATATGATGTTTTTAGGATGTTCCAGGGATGTCAAAAATTTCACCTTGATGTTATATCGTCTAAATACGCCTAGAATGTCTCAGGACATTTTAGAACAAAAATAGGATATCGCTGGGATATCCATATGATGTCTTGGGATGTTCTAGGTATATGGAAACTTTTATTTTGATATATTATTCAAATACGCCTATGATGTCCTAGGAAATTTTAGAACAAATATGGGATATTCTTAATATTTCTGGGATATCTTAAGGATGTTTTTGAGAATTTCTTGGTATAAGAAAATTTCAACTTAATTATGATATGCTCTAAATATCCCTAGAATGTCTTTAAGAGATTTTAAGACAAATTCAGATATCCTTCGGATATATATGATGTTTCAAAGACGTTTAAGTTATATCAAGATTACCGCATTGATAAGACATCCTCTAAATATCCCAAGGGTGCCCTAAAGATATTTTAGGATAAAAATCGGATATCCCGAAATATCCTGTTTTTGTAAAGGTGTTAAAATAAAAATTATCTGACGAGTTAAGAAATTTAAGGACGAAAAAATATTACTGGGATAACCATACGATGTTTTTAGGATGTTCTAGGGATATCAAAATTTTCACCTTGATATTATATCCTCTAAATACGCCTAGGATGTCCTAGGACATTTTGGAAAAATAAGATGTTCCTAGGATATCCCTGGGATATTTATATGATTTTGATGTGATGTTTCAGTGATATGGAAATTTTATTTTAATATAGCATTTGAATACGCCTATGATGTCCTAGGACATTTTGGAACAAAAACGGGATATTCCTAATATTTCTGGGATATATTAAGGATACTTTCGGCATTTTCTAGAGATAAGGATTTTTCCCTTAATTATTATATCCTCTAAATATCCCTAGAATATCGCTAAGAGATTTTAAGACAAATTTGGATATCCTTGGGATATCTATATAATGTTTCAAAGATGTTTAGGTCATATCAAGATTACCACATTGATAAAACATCCTCTAAATATCCCAAGCTTGTCTCAAAGATATTTTAGAATAAAAATGGGATATCCCAAAATATCTTGTTGCTGTAAAGGTGTTAAAGTAAAAATTATCTGACGAGTTGGGAGATGAAAGGACGAAAAAGATATTACTGGGATAACCATATGACGTTTTGAGGATGTTTCAGGGATATCCAAATTTTCGCCTGGATATTATATCCTCTTAATACGCCTAGAATGTCCTAGGACATCTTGAAACAAAAACAGGATATACCTAGAATATTTATATAATTTTTTGAGATGTTCTAGGTATACTGACTTTTTCATTTAGATAAATCATTTAAATACGCCTATGATGTCCTAGGACATTTTAGAAAAAAAATAAGATGTCGCTAATATTTCTGGTATATACAAAGGATGTTTTTGGGATTTTAAAGGAAATAGGAAATGTCTACTTAATTGTGATATCCTCTAAATATCCCTAGAATGTCGCTAAAAGATTTTAAGACAAATTTGGATATCCCTAGGATATCTATATGATGTTTAAAGATGTTTAAATGAGCTAAAGACAACTACCTTGATGAGACACTCTTTAAATATCGGAAGGGTGTCCCTAAGATATTTTAGGATGAAAATTAAATATCCCGAAATATCCTGTTGCTATAAAGGTGTTGAAATAAAAATTATCGGACAAGTTAGGAAATTCAAGGACAAAAAAGATATTACTGGGATAACCATATGATGTTTTAGGATGTTCCAGGGACATCGAAATTTTCACCTTGATTTGATCTTCTCTACATACACCTAGAATTTTTTTGGACATTTTAGAACAATAATGGGATATCTCTGGGATATCCATATAATTTTTTTGGGATGTTCTAGGTATATGGAAATTTTCATTTTGATACATCTTTTAAATACGACTATGATGTCCTAGGACATTTTAGAACAAAACTTGGATATCCCTAACATTTCTCGGTTATAGAAAGGATGTTTTTGGGATTTTCTAGGGATAAAGAAATGTCTACTTAATTGTGATATTCTCTAAATATCCCTAGAATGTCGCTAAGAGATCTTAGGACGAATTGGGATATCCCTGGGATATCAATATAATGTTTTAAAGATATTCAAGTAAGATAAAAATTATTACCTTGATAAAACATCCGCTAAATATCTTGAGGGTGTCTCTAAGATATTTTAGATCAAAAATTCGTTACCCCGAAATATCCTGTTGCTATAAAGGTGTTATGTAAAAATTATCTGACGAGCCAGGTAATTTATTAACTATTATATAGAAAAACATATACTATATTATACTATACTACATTTTTATTTAATTGTACTTGCCATAATTAAATTTACTTAAAGACTACGTGTACGAGTACAGGATATAATTTATACAGAATTAAAGTGATTGGACTGAATTAATTACTTATAGCATGCCAGCTGGCATGAATTCGTTGAATTTATAACGTTTCCTCCTTTATAACTGTGAATCAAGCTGTAGATTTAGTTGATTCCCGAGGTTTCATTCTAGTTATTTATTCAAAACTCGCGCTCTCGTAGCAACAGGATATTGCCGGATATCCTGTTTATGACCCAAAATATTCAAGAAATATCCCATTAAAAGGTGTAAATTTTAATAAAATAGGGATATCCATAGGATATCCTGGAATATCTTTGTGACATTTCTAAAATATTTAAATATGGGACTTTGGAATATCCTTTAAAAGTCGGAAAAATTTATTAGGATAACCCAGATTCATAAAAATTTTCGCCTTGATAAAATATTCCATTTATTAATGAGGATACTCTAGGGATATTCCATCAAGGTGGAAATTTCCATATCATTGTATATGCAAAGGATATCCCAGGATGTGCTTGAGACATTGTTTAAATATTCAAATATGAGACTTTGAATATCCTTAAGAAGTTTAAAAAATTTCTCAGGATATCCCAGGGATACCAAAATTTTTTTGTTAATAGAATATCTTATTAATGGCCCAAGATATTCTAAGGAAATCTCATCTAGGCGAAAACGTCAATATTATTGGTATATCCATAGAACATCCTGGGATGTTTGTCAGATTTTCTTGAGATATTTAAATATAAGATTTTGAAATATTCCGAAGAAATCCCAAAACTATCTTAGGATATCCTTGGAATATCAAAATTTCTGCCTTTATGGGATATTCCATTTATTAAGGAAGATACTCTAGGGATATACCATAGGGCAAAAAGCTTAATATAATATTAAATGTTGTTAAATTTTCAAATAAATGTTCAAATTTTCAACCAAATATTTAAGTTTTTTACTCAATTGTTAAATTTTGAAGCCTTGACTTCTTCAATAAAGAAAAAATTTTCTACCAAAAAGATAAATTTTCAACAAAATACGTATTTTCTACGAAATATTTAAACTTTCAGCTTATGACGGACAAATTTTCAACCAAAAATGTAATAGCTACATTTTCAAATAAAAAATTAATTCTTCCCTCAAGAAAAGAAGTAGTTCACCTTTTGAGTAAGCAGTTTAATTTAAGACCAAAAAATATAAATTTTTAACAAAAAATATAATTTTCAACAAAATAATTACACTTTTAACCAAAGAGATGAATTTTCATCAAAAATAATAAATTAAAAAAAAAAAAATAGATTTTCAAGAAAAGAGTTGGAGCATTTAACCAGAGCTGAATTTGAAAACAAAATTATTTTTTTTATCAAGCAGATTAATTTTATACAAACAAAATTATTATCAACAAAAGACATGATTTTTCAACCAAGAATCTGAATTTCCAACTAAAAAAGATGAATTTTTAACCAAATAGTAAAATTTTTAACTAAGAAAGATCAATTTCCCTTACCCTCACTTCCCCTCACTTCTTCCATGTTCCTTCGTTTTCTCTACTTTCCTTACCCACATTACTTTACCTTCGCCCCTCTCACCAAACTTCTTTCTCCTATACTTTCCTCTCTCCTTGCTCTTCCATCTAACATTCCCTATTTATTTTACACCTCTCTCACTTTCCCTCCCTCTACTTACCCTCATTTCTAATCACTTTCCCTACTTTTCCTTACTCAAAGTCACTTTTCCTACTTCCCCTACATAATTTCTTCTATTTCCTCGCTCTCTCCTGATTTTCCCTTACTTTACCTTACTCCCTATAAATTCTCCTACTTTCTCACGCTCACTTGACTCTTCCCCCCTCTTCACCAACTTCTTTCTCCTCTATTTGATTTTCCAGCTAACATTTCCCTTCAAAAAAATTCTTTTCTTCTTTTTTCACTTCACTTCCTCCTACTTACCCTCATTTATAATCATTTCCTCTACTTCCCCTTACTTACTCTCATTCATCCTACTTCCCCCACACCATTTCCTCTGACTTCTCTGACTTTTCTTTTCCTAATTTCCCTTCACTTCCATTACTTCTCGACCTTCATTTACCCTCATTGACCCTAATTTTCTTTTCATGATTCCCCTTCCCCCACGTTCTGAACATTCCTACTCCTCTTCACCCCTCACTTTCCCAGATTACACTTCCCTCATTTTTTCTGCTGAAAATAGCGTTACGTCACATGTGGAGTGTGAACCCTCCTTAATTACGTTTGATTTCAATATTTGAAAATAACTATCATTTATATGGCACGAATTTCAAAAAGCAATGCAAGCAAGCTTATTTAAAATCATAGCCTCTACTTCCCCTCACTTACAATCCCTGTCTCCACTTCCCCTATATAATGTCCTCTCTTTGCCCCCCCCCATCACGTCCCCTATTTCCTTTTATTTCTGCTACTTTATTACGCCTCATTTCCCCTTATTTTTTATACCCTAATTTCCCTAACTTTCTTTTTCCTCCTTTTCCTTTAACTTCCGCTACTACTCGCCATTTTTTCCAATTACTGCTACTAATATTTCTTCCCTCATTTTACCTCACTTCCCCCTACTCGCTATAAATTCCCATAAATTCATACCCTTACTTTACCTGCGCCCCTCTTACCAAAATTCTTCCTCCTATACTTTCCTTTCTCCTTGCTCTTCCATTTAACATTCCCTTTTTCCTATTTATTTTCCACCTCTCTCACTTCCCCTCGCTCTACTTACCCTCATTTCTAAACATTTTCTCTACTTCTCTTCACTTAAAGTCACTTTTCCAACTTCCGTCCATAATTTCCTCTATTCACCCTCTCTTCACTTCCAATATTTTTTTCATTTTCTCTATTTCCACTCCTTTTATTCCCCTTTATTTCCGATAATTTCCTCTTTTTATTTCTCACTTCCTCTACTTTCCTTAATTTCCCCTACTTTCCTTTTCCTCTCTTCCTTTCTTCACCTTCGACTTTCTTCCCTAACTTCTTTCTCCTGTACTTCCACTCTTTTCTCGTTCACCTAGCTAACATTTCGCTTTTTTTTTCTTTTACCTCTCTCACACTTCCCCCTCCCTTACTCATCCTCATTTCTTATAATTTCCTCTACTGTCCCTCCATAATATCCTCTATCAACCCTCTCCTTACTTCCTTCATTTTGTTTCATTTTCCCTATTTCTCCTTCTCTCATTTCCCTTTAATTCTCATACTATACATCTCCACCCCTTATTTTCTATCATTCCCCTACTTTTCCACACCTCATTCCTACTCATTTCCGATCAATTCTGCTATTTTCCCTTCTCCAATTTCCCCTACTTTCCTGTCCTTCATTTCCCTTCCCTTCCACTACATCACGCCCTTCGTTTTTCTTCACTTGCCTCTACTTCCTATTCATTCCCCTACTTTTTCATCCTTACTTTACTCTTTGCTTTTTTTCCTGAACTTCTTTTTCCTCTATTTCCCCTTCTCCTCACTATTCCACCTAAGATTTTCCTTCCCTGCTTCTTTTCCCCTTCATCACTTCTTCTCTTCCTACTTACCCTCATTTTAAATAAATTCTCTTTTTTACACTCACGTACACTTACTTCTCATATTTTCTCTTCATAATGTTCTCTATTTCCCCTTCCGTCACTTCCCCTATTTCTTGAAATTTTTTCTATTTCCTCTCCTCCCATTCCACTTTATTTTTCATATTCCCCCTCTCCTTATTTCCTTTCACATTCCCGATCATTCTTTATCAAGTCTGCTATTTACCCTCCCCTGATTTACCCTACTTTTTCTTTCCTCATTTCCCTTTACTTCTACTACTTCTCGTCCTTTATTTATCCTTACTGCCCCTAATATCCCTTTTGTAATTTCTCTAAACTCCCCCTAAAATCCCTCCCCTAATTTTCCCTTACTTCACCTTACTCCCTATAAATTCTCCTACTTTCTCACGCTTACTTCACCCTTCGCCCCTCTTCCCCAACTTCTTTCTCCTCTACTCGATTTTCCAGCTAACATTTTCCTTCCCAAATTTCTTTTTCCTCTCTTTCACTTCACTTCCTTCTATTTACCCTCATTTTTAATTATTTCCTTCACTTCCCTTCACTTACTCTCATTCCTTCTACTTCCTCCACCCCATTTCCTTTTACTTCCCTCACTTTTCTTTTACTCATTTTTCTTTACTTCCACTACTTCTCGCCCTTCATTTACCCTTACTGCCCCTAATTTCCTTCTCATAATCCCCCTCATACTTCCTGAACTTTCCCACTCCTCATTTCTCCTCACTTTCCCTAATTACACTCCACTCATTTTCCCTTCTAAAAATAGCGTTAAGTAATATGTTGAGTGTGGACATTCCTTAATTACGTTTGATTTTAATATTGTAAAATAACTATCATTTATATAGCACGATTATCAAAAAGCAATGCAAGCAAGCTTATTTATAATCATAGCCTCTACTTCCCCTCACTTACAATCACTTCTTCCACTTCCTCTGTATAATTTTTTTTATTTCCTTTCCTATCACTTTTTCTATTTCCTCTTATTTCTTCTACTTTCCTACACCTCATTGCCTCTTATTTTTTATCATCTAATTTCCCCAACTTTCCTTTTCCTCATTTCCTTTTACTTCCGCTACTACTCGCCATTTTTTTCAATTACTGCCACTAATATTGTTTCCCTTATATCCCCTCACTTCCTCCTACTCCCTATACATTTTCCTAAATTCTCACCCTAACTTTACCTTCGTCCCTCTTACCAAACTTCTTCCTCCTATACTTTTTCTCTCTCCTTGCTCTTCCTTCTAACATTACCTTTTACCTATTTATTTTTTACCTCTCTCATTTCCCCTTTCACCACTTACCCTCATTTCTAATAATTATTCCTACTTTCCCTCATTAAAAGTCACTTTTCCCACTTCCCCTCTATAATTTCCTCTATTCACCTTCTCCTCGCTTTCAGCATTTCTTTTAATTTTTCTATTTTCACTTGTTTCATTCCCTGTCATTTCTGATGATTCCTTCCTTTAATTTTTTCTTACTCCCCCTACTTCTCCTAATTGTCCCTACTTTTTTCCTCTTTCCTTTCTTTACCTTGGCCTCGCTTCCTTAACTTCTTTCTCCTGTACTTTCACTCTTTCCTCGTTTACCTAGCTATCATTTTCCTTTCTCTATTTCTTTTACCTCTCTCTCACCTCCCTTTCACTTACGTACCCTTACTTCTTATAATTTGCTCTACTTCCTCTCCAGAATATTCTCTATTCACCCTCTTTTTACTCTACCTATTTTCTTTTATCCTCTCTATTTCTCCTTCTCTCGTTTCCCTTCATTTCCCATACACCACTTATTTTCTATCATTCTCCTAATTTTCCACACCTTATTCCTACTTATTTACCATTAATTCTGCTATTTCCCCTTCTTCAATTCCCCCTACTTTCCTGTCCTTTATTTCCCATCACTTCCACTACATTTCGCCCTTTATTTCCCCTCACTTGCCCCTACTTCCTATACATGCCCCTACTTTTTTATTTTTACTTTACCCTTTGCCCCTTTTCTTAAACTTTTTTTCCCCTATTTCTCCTTCTCCTCACTATTCCAGCTAACATTTTCCTTCTCTGCTTTTTTCCCTCTCATCACTTCTTCTTCCCCCACTTACCCTTATTTTAAATAAATTCTTCTTCTTACACTCAACTACACTCACTTCTCCTATTTTCTCTCCATAATTTCCTCTATTTCCCCTCCCGTCACTCCCCTATTTCCTAACATTTTTTCTATTTCCGCTCTTCTTATTTCATTTTATTTTCAATATCCCCCCTCTTATTATTTTCTGTCACTTCTTCTGCTTTCCTACACCTCATTCCCGATTATTTTTCATCAATTCTGCTATTTACCGTACCCTGATTTTCTCTACTTTTCTTTTCCTTATTTTCCTTCACTTCTACAACTTCTCGTCCTTAATTTATCCTTACTGCCCCTAATATCCCTCTCCTAATTTCCCAAAACCCCACCTAATATCCCTTCCTTAACTTACTCTTACTTCACCTTACTCCCTATGAATTCTCCTACTTTCTTACGCTCACTTCACTCTTCGCCCCTCTTTCCTAACTTCTTCCTCCTCTACTCGATTTTCCAGCTAACATTTTCCTTCACGAATTTCTTTTCCCCTCTCTCACTTCACTTTCTCATACTCACCCTCATTTATAATAGTTTCCTCTACTTCCACTACCCCATTTCCTTTCACTTCCCTTGCTTTTCTTTTCCTCATTTCTCTTCACTTCCATTACTTCTCTACCTTTATTTACCCTCACTGACTCTAATTTTCTTTTCATAATCCCCTTCCACTTTCTGAACTTCCCAACTCCTCATTTCCCCTTACTTTCCTAATTACACTTCCCTCATTTTCCCTGCTGAAAATAGCGTTACGTAATATGTGGAGTGTGGGCACTGCTTAATTACGTTTGATTTCAATATTTAAAAATAACTGTATCTTTCATATAGCACGAATTTTAAAAAACAATGCAAGCAAGCTTATTTATAATTATATCCTTTACCTCCCTTTACTTACAATTACTTCTTCTACTTCCCCTATATAATTTTCTCTATTTTTCTTCCCATTACTTCCTCTATTTCCTTTCATTTCCTAAACCTCATTGCCCCTTATTTTATATTACCCAAGTTCCCCAACTTTCCTTTTCCTCATTTCCTTTCACTGCCGCTACTTCTCGCCCTTGTTTTTAATTACTGCCCCTAATATTTCTTCCTTCATTTACCCACAATTACCCCCTACTCCCTATACATTCCTCTATATTCCAATTTTAAAAAGCAATGCAAGCAAGCTTATTTATAATCATATGCTCTACCTTTCCTCACTTACAATCACTTTTTCCACTTCCTCTATATAATTCCCTCTATTTTCTCTCCCATTGCTCCCCTGTCTCTCCTTTCATTTCCCCTACACCTCATTGACTCTCATTTTCTATTACCTAAATTCCCCAACTTTCCTTTTTCTCATTTCCTTTCACTTCTGCTACTAGTCGCTCTTCTTTCCAATTACTGCCCCTTACTATTCCTTCACTCATTTACCCGCAGTTCCCCCCTACTCCCTGTACATTCCCCTTAATTCCCATCCTTACTTTACCTTCGCCCCTCTTACCAAACTTCTTTTTCCTATACTTTTCTTTCTCCTTACTTTTGTATCTAACATTCACTTCTTCCTATTTATTTTTCACCTCTCTCATTTCCCCTCTCTCTACTTACCCTCATTTCTAAAAATTTTTTCTACTTCCCCTCACTTAAAGTCACTTTTCCCACTTTTCCTGCATAATTTCTCCTATTCACCCTCTCTTCAATTCCCCTCTTTCTTTTTTTAATTTTTCTTTTTTCACTCCTTTCATTCCCCTTCATTTCTGATGATTTCTCCCTTTTATTTTTTTACTTCCCCTACTTCCCCTAATTTCCCCTACTCTCGTTTCCCACTTTCCTTTCTTCATCTTCGCCTCTCTTACCCAACTTCTTTCTCCTGTACTTCCACCCTTTCCTCGCTTTTCTAGCTAACATTGTCCTTTGTCTATTTCTTTTACCTTTTCTCTTACCTCCCTTCTTTTACTTATTCTCATTTCTTATAATTTCCTGCACTTTTCCTCCATAACATTTCCTATTCATCCTCTCCTTACTTCCCCTATTTTGTTTCATTTTCCTTATTTCTCCTTCTTTCATTTCCCTTCATTACCCTTACATCCCCACCCGTTATTTTCTATCATTTCCTTACATTCCTGCACCTACTCATTTCTCATCATTTCTGCTATTTCCACTTCTCTAATTTTTCCTACTTTCCTGTCCATTTTCCATGTTCATTTCTTCTCACTTTTCCCCAATTTCTTATCCTTAATACACCCTTTTTCCTTCTTCCCAAACTTCTTCTTCCTCTATTTTCCCTTCTCCTTGCTATTCTAGCTAACATTTTCCTTCCCTGCTTTTTTTCCCTCCATCACTTCTTCTCCCTCTACTTACCCTCTTTTTAAATTAATTCTCCTTTTTACACTCACGTACACTCACTCCTCCTATTTCCTCTTTATAATGTCTTCTATTTCCACTCCCGTCACTCCCCCAATTCCCTAAAAATTTTTTAATTTCACCTCCTCCCATTCCACTTTATTTTTCATATTCCCCCTCTTAACATTTCCTCTCACTTCTTCTGCTTTCCTACACCTCATTCCTAATCATTTTTTATTAATTCTGCTATTTACCCTACTTTTCTTTTCCTTATTTTTCTTCACTTCTACTACTTCTCGTCCATTATTTATCCATACTGCCTCTAATATCCCTCTCCTATTTTCCCCAAACTTCCTCTTATATCCCTCCTTTGATTTCCCCTCACTTCACGTTACTCCCTATAAATTCTCCTACTTTCTCACGCTTACTTTACAGTTCGCGCCTCTTCCCCAACTTC
>JAUELO010464060.1:0-12278 GCA_032357855.1 Amphibolips quercusostensackenii
CTGACAGGTCAAGAGTCAATATTATCGTATGAATCGCTTGACAAAGGACGCTCGATAATAAACAAAAGGAAATTCAATAATTTCGTTGAGAAGATTTTTTCGATTCCGAGCGATAAATTTCAAGAGTCGAAAAATTTTTGAAAGTACACTTTTCAAACAAACATAAGCTTAAAGTGTCAATTTGTGTAACAAGATTGCACAAGAAGGCGTAAACGAATCATGTTCTTCGAAAAACTGTTTAAAAAACAATTACTCAAAAAAAATCAGTAGTTTGTATAACATAAGTGCACAAAAAGATTTAAAATAAAAGAAATATGTTTTCAAACAACACTGTAAAACGTCTTATTAGAGACAGCTATCTGCCAATTAAAAAAAGAGGAAGAAAATAGAAAGAGACAACCAAACCACGTCTCCCTCATTCCTTTATTATTTATTCGTCTTTTTTATACTACGTGGATCAAACATGTGTGAGGCCTTTTAGGTCTCCTTTCCAGGAAAATTTTATAGCAAACTAACAGAGAATATTTTTATGTTATGCTAATATTATTTTTAAATTTTCACAGAGTAGTGTTAATTAAACGCATCTATTATTTTAGAAATTTGTTTCTAAGAAAATTTATCAACATTTTTTATTTCATGGTAAAAAATTCAACGAATTTATTTTAAACCTGTGTCTTTAGGAATATTGAAGACTATTCGAATAAATAAAAGAGTTAATTTCACAAATAATTTAAATGTGATATAATTCTAGAGTTCTATACGCAGTATACTTATTTAATGAATCTTATTAAAATATTCAAAAAATCTTCCTCTTCCACCATTACTGCAGATATCAAGGGTGATACTTTCATACACGTAAAGTCTTTGATTAATGTAATTAAGTCATACATGAACATCCCTCTGGCAGCCGCACATTTAGTACGTACCGGAATGTCATAATATAACTTTTTATTTAAACAAAATGTTTTTTCATAATTAGAAAGTCATTTTATCTTAAACTACTGTTGATGCACAAAATTACACAACAGAAGTTTATTTTTTAATAATCACATCACTATAAAATGTTTTTGAAAGAACTCATTTTGAATAGAAAAAAGTAATTTTTTTTACTTTTGCAAATGCACAAAATTATACAACAGAAGTCTATTTTTGAATAATTACATCTCTATCAAAAAGAATTTCATTTTAAAAGAATTCATTTTAACTAGAAGGAAGTAATCCTTCTTAAACTTTTGTAAATGCACAAAATTACACACCAAAAGTTTATTTTTAAATTATTACATCCCTATCAAAAAGAATATTGTTTACGAAAAGAATATGTGAATTTTTCGGAAAAATCGATAATATTTCCTGGATTAAAGATTTGTTGGTTGACCAAGAATCGAACTTTTGAGAACGGTACAAGAACCGAACGCTAGAGAACGACGCAGGATCTATGGTTTAATGTCTCTGTTGATTAAATATTTAAAATTGCATTTTTCAAATAAACATAAGCTTAAAAAGTAAATTTATGTAACAAAATTGCACAAAAAGATTTAAAATAAGAAAAATATGTTTTCAAACAACACTGTAAATCCGCTTATTAGAGACAGATATCTAAAAATTGAAAAAAGAGGGAGAAAAAAAGAGACAAACAAACCACCGCTCTCTCATTTCTTTATTATATCCTTTTTTATCATACTACATAGATCCAACATGTTTTGAGGCCTTTCAGATCTCTTCTTCAGGGAAATTTTAATCGGAAACTAATAGGGTATATCTGTACGTTATGACAATATTAATTAAAAAACACAATTAAATTTAAGAATAATTATTAAGTAATTATTAATATTTTTCTAATAATAATATTTAATATTTTTGAGAATTGCTTATATTGAAAAAGATTATTTTTTCATTTAACTTTAATTATCTCTTCAATTCAACAATTTCAAGAGCTTATTTTACAGTTAATCGCTTTGAAAAATCTGGTAAAAGAAAAATCAAGAAAGCTTCAATTTCAATTAATAATAAAAATCTAATCTTTTTGTAATTTTTGCCTCAAATCCAGTAAAAGATGAAATTTCTTTTTTAAAAATTATTTTAAATCACAATTAACAGAAACTAAAAATATTTTCATCTTCTGAATATTTTCACTGATTTTAAAAAAGATGACTTTCTCGTTAAAGGGTAGAATGCACACTGAGTCAAGTGTCTCCTTGCACCCTAAATTTAAAGAAACAAAACACAGAGACCTCTGCTTTATAGATGAGAGATCGTAAGAGTAGAGCATTAAAGAAATATCTAAGCGACTGTATTTAAAATATTTTAATAATTTTATTAATTTAATTTTTCACAGTGTTGTATCGATCAAACTCATTTATGATTTTAATGATTTCCTTTCTAAAAACATTTTTAAAAATTTTTTATTTCATGGTAAAACATTAGATAAATTTATTTTAAATCAGTAACTTCAGAAATATTAAAGAATATTTAAATAAAAAGTAAAGTAAATTTTATGAATTATTTAAATGTGATATAATTGTTGATTTGTATACACCAGGGCCTCGGTTTAAGAATAGTTTCGAGGGTTGCATGCAAATAGCCTTGATGCTAAATCGGGGTAATCAAACGTAAACAGTCAGGGCTGTATAGACCATTTCTGTTTGATTTTTCTGAAGTAAAGTAAAGATGAATTTTTTACGAAGGAGGATTATTTAGGATTTCCTTGAATATTTAACTAAAGAAAAAACTATTTTTTTAATTTACAAAGAAATACAATTTTAAAAAGGTACTTCAATTTTTCAATAAGTAGTTAAATTTTGGGTCGAAAACATCATCTATCGACATAATAATGAAATAGTCAAATTTTCATTTAATAAAATTACTTTTATTTCAGTAACGAACTTCGTAATTTTATGAAAAGAACAAGAAGTTCTGTGCAATTTTTTTGATTAATAATTGATAATAGTGTGAAATAATAACAGTTTACAGGTTAGCAATGAAAAATTCTCGATTAAATTCTCTAATTGGTAACGGTAATAGGTCAAACACTGATTAAATGCTTATGTATACTTTATTCTGCGAAATTTTATACATTGTACATTCGGTTATCAACTTTCGGTTATCTACTTTTCTGTGCATTGTAACAAGTCGTCACACAACCGAAATCGTCACACCTCACTAAAAACTGAAAACAACGGAAATCACTGAAAAAAACACTAAAAACAAACTGACGCGTAAGCTAGCAGCTGATTGAATTATCCACTGAGGGCACTGATCGCTTTTTTCGCTTCGCTACTGGTGTGGACGCATTATTTATAAACTTCCCTCGACCCCGTGAGCTGAGAAACTCCGTAGACCAGCAGTTCGAAGAATTACTAAATCGGGGGTTCCTCAACCGAGGCTCTGATGTACTTGTATTTTTATATTTGTAATCTTCCTTTTCCATGATTATTGCAGGTATCAAGGGTGATGCATTCATATATGGAAAGTCTGATTTATGTGATTAAGTCATACATGAAAATCTCTCTGGCAATCGCACATTTAATACGTAGCGAAATGTTATAATATAACTTTTTTTTTAAAGAAATTATTTTTTTATAATAAGGAAGTAACTTGTCTTAAGCTACTGTAAATGCACAAAATTAACTAACAGAAGTTTATTTTTAAATAACTACACAAAAAAGACGAATAAATAATAAATGAGAGAGAGGTGGTTTGGTTGTCTCTTTCGTTTTTCTCCCTCTTTTTTCGATTGTCTGATATCTGTCTCTAGTGAGCCATTTTGCAGTGTTGTTTGGAAACATATTTCTCTTATTTTAAATATTTTAGTACAATGACGTTACACAAATTGAGTTCCTTGAGTGATTGTTTTTTTTTAACAGTTTTTGAAAAACATGATTCATTTTAAGCCTTTATGTGCATTTTTGTTACACAAATTGACTTTTTAAGTTTATGTTTTTTAAAGAAAAGTATTTTTAAATATTTAATAAACAAAGACATTAAGTCACAGACCTTGAGTCGTTCTTTGGCGTTTGCTTCTTCTACCGTTCTCCAAGTTCGATTCTTGTTCAACCGACAAATTCTTATTATGTCGTGCATCACTAAATAGTCTCTTTTACAGGTCCCGCTCTTTATTTTAAAATTTCGGTATGCATAGTTACGTCTCAAAAATCTTTTAATTTTCAGTTATATTGTTTTTCAAAAGCCTATGTTGTTGGTTTTGTGTTAAATCATATTCAAGAACTTAAACAATTTAAATATTGTAAATAAAATAATTCAAAACATTAAGTAGATTAATAATTAAATTCTTTCTAAATTTTCCTCTCGGAAATTAAAGCCTGGGCAGAGATAACGTTGGATCAATTGAAGTCCGATTTGTTGGGATCTTTGTTCAAGCTTCAAGCATATATTTATATAACTTATTATGTGGCACACTTTGTTTAATAACACATATATACTACAACATAGAAGAGAAAATCCTCAGGTAGAAATCTGTTGTGATACTATAAACAACGCTTTCAATCATAAAATTGTTATTTGTTTAACGTCATATCTGCCAAGGTTTTAATTCTTTGTAGAAAAACGTCATATTTTGAAATGAAAGAGCTTAAGATAATGTTTTCGCGGTTATTTTTTGGTTCAAATTTATTTAACAGTCTTTTTAAACTTTCAACAGCATACATATTGTGATTTATTTTTAAACTGCATTTTTAAATTCGAAATTAATGTATTTAAGAATTATCCGCTAACGTGTCTCTTACGACCTTTTTTCAAATGTAAGGCGTTACACCTTAAAAAAACTTAAGATCTAATTAATTAACGCACGCATTTTATAAAATTAATTTAGAAGTTAAAAAGTAATGCTTTTTTTCAGTAACAGTTTTATAGTTATAATCACTTTTTAAACTTTCCTAAGATATTATGTCATACGGTAACAAAACAATTTTTTTCTCAATTGTATGGCTTAAAAGTATAGTATTCACATTTAGATTGAATGATAATTAAAGATTATTGAATATACATCAAGACTTAAAAATATAATTCTATATAATGTGTCTTTATTTTACTGAATCAACCGATTTAGAAAACCGAAAAAGATCGTACAAAAATTCTGTCTCATCTGGTAACACAATTCTATTATAAGAAAAAGGATAGTTTGAAGGTGACTTTATGAAGAAAAAATTAATAAAATTATGTACATCTCACCTGTAAAACTTTAATTTATAGATTAGTTCAGACCTAAAATATTATTCAAGATAATAATACTTTTATTGCATTATTTTTCAATCTGGCAACACAAAAGTTATTTGCAACAAATTAAGTTGAAAATCAAAAAATAATCGATATTCTCCTGATTTAAAAATTTAAAAATGATTTAAAATGAACTTCACGTCACAATTTACTTTTATTATGATGTTTTGAAACATAAAAACGATTTCAAAACGTATAATCTTCAAGCAGCTAACTGATAATGTCGTACGTATGCGCATCAAAAATTCCTGAAAAAACTGATAAGGACGCATATATCCACACTTTGAATAACTGCCATCAAATTCAATAAATGTCTGGTTCATAAATAAACCTAAAATTTTAAAAATTAAAATACAAATAAAAATTATTAGTATAAATAGTACCCCTCAAATTTTATGAAATCTAATTAAATTTCCTAAAATCTTAAAAAATTGATTAAACTACCTTGAGATCTTTTAAAATCCATTGACAAGATTGAAATCCTCAAAAAGCTGATAAAATCCTTCAAAATCCCTTGGAATATTTTCAATTATCCTAAAATATTATGGGTCCTATAAAGCCGTGTCATATGTTTCGAAATCCTTGGAAATTCTTTAAAACCGCCTGCAAATTCTTTCAAGTCCCTCAAAATCATTAAATCTGTCAAAAATTTGTTGGAATCTTTTAAAATACCCTAAAACATTTTAAATCCATCAAAATCTCTTTATTTCGTTTAAATCTTTTGAAAACTTTTTGGAATATTTCAAGATACCCTGAAATTTTTCAAATCCTTTGAATTTCTAAAATCTTTTAAATATGTAAAAAACCCTTGAAAAATCCTTGTAGTATTTAAAATTCTTAAGAATGTTTAAATCCTTCGAAATCTTTACAAATTATGGAAATCTACTTTAAATTCTTTGGAATTGTTTTGAATGTCCCTAAATCTTATAGATCCTATAAAATTCTTCTAAATCTTCCAAAATTCTAGAAAATTCTTTAAAACTCTATGAAATTTATTTAAATTCCTTTCAATTTTGTAATTTGTCTCTCAAAAATTTCTTAAAATCCTTAAAAACACCCTGAAATATATTATATTCTTCGAAATCCTCAAATCTGTAAAGCCTTTAAAATCCCTCAAAATCCCTTTAAAATCTTAAAATATAATGAAAGAATTTCAAACTCTTGTTAAGTCTTTAAAATCCTCAGAAATCCCTCAGTTCTTGCAAATAAATTCTTTGAAATCTCTTAAAAATTTAAAGTCCTATAAAATCCTATGAAATCCTGGAAAATTCTATTAAAAGAACTTATTAAGGCCTTTTGAAAACCTTAGCATTACTGAAATCCTTAAAAATTCTTGAAAAAATATTTAAAAAATCCTTTGGAATGTTTGTGATTCTTAGTAATCCTCTTCAGTACTTTTGAATCTTTTTCAGTATCCTAAAATCTTATGAATCCTATACAATCCTCCAGAATTTTTCGAAATTCCAAGAATTCTTTAAACCCGCATAAAATTGGTTTGTTTTTCTCAAAATAATTAAAATCTTTAGAAATTTCTTTAGATTTTTTAAATTTATGGATAATTCCTTAGAATCTTTGCAAATTGCCTTGAATATTTTCAATCCTTCGGAATCTTTTGAAGTACATTGACATTTTTTAATCGCTTGAAAACTCTTGGAAACCTAGAAAATCTTATAAAGACCCCTGAAATTCTTTAAAAAATTCTTGAAAATATTGACAAAAATATTAAAAATTTCCTGAACCTCCTAAAAATCTTTTTGAATATTCTAAAATCTTATGAATTATGTAGGAAATTATTTTAAATCTTTCAAAATTAAAGGAAAATATATAAGACCGCATGGATTTTTTTTAATCCTCTGAAATAATTAAAAGTTTCTTTAAGTCTTTGAAATTCTACGGAAACTCTTAATTTTCGAGCAATTTTTTGAACTTTATAAAAATACTATAAACTGTTTATAAATGTTTTAAATATATTGAAATCCTGTAAAAATCCTTAGACACTTATGAAGTCCATTGGAATCATTAAAAATACCCTAAAACCCTTTTAAATTTCATAAGATTCTTTAAAATCATTACAAAGTCTAAAGAATTTCTTGAAATCTTATTAGATTTGTTTGAATTTCGTAAAATCCCTTGAAATTTTCACAATAATATTAAATCTCAGTCCACTTCTGTAAATATAATATTCAAACTTAAGGCGCGTAAAAATACATATCAAGAATTTTATTTTTTGCAATTATTTCATTGATCACTTGTATTATAATGAATAATCATAGTAAAATTTTAATTTTAATATTTCAAGCCTAGAAAAGCAGATCTAATTGTTGCTTTGACGTGAAAAATATCCAAGTGCTTGATATCAAAAGATTGATTTCAGATACAAAAAATTATAATCATAAAATAAGAAAGTACTTGTTGTTACCACAAACCCTTATTTTTAAACTTTTAGTAATTAATATAAATAAAAAAAATATGTTTTATGCTAATTTAAAATACTTTATTTCCATTCAGTTCAAAATCGAATAATTGCAACTTTTTGATTTTCACTCAATATAGAAAACCTGAAGATCAATTTAGAATATTCTGATGGAATCTTCAAGTTATATTTCGAGTATGGGTAACCGACCTCGTTGAAAGAACGTTGCAGAGACAGATTTACGTTAAATAAAGCTCCCAGGAAAGATTCCTATTCAATGTGTATCGCATTCAATTTAGAGAAACATCTTTAAAGTAATCAAATTGGTTTTCGTATAGCGATAAAAATTTCTTCAAAATAAAATAACGTAAATTATTGCAAACTAATAATAATTATTATTTATAAAATATATAGACTTTACGTACAATTTTCCTTTTTAACTTTAACAATCCATATAAAAAAAATATTTTTCATGAAAATAAAACTATTTTACTGAGGGAAATATTTATTTGAATGCTAGAAAAGTAAATTCGACAAACTACGAAATTGAACAAAGTCGAAGAAAATACGGAAATAGCCCGGCACGATAAAGATTCTTTCTCCACATGCAATGGAAAATTTGAGACTCGATATAAGATTTTCTATTCGAGAAATGTCACCTTCTCCAATCTTCAAAAAATATATTAAATATTTAAAACCTACTTTTAAGCAAAAAATATTAGAAAACTATTTCTCCTGGTTTTCATTTTGAGTTTATTCGCTTTTCATCATTGATATAAAAAAACATATTGAAACATATGAAAACCTTTACATTAGTACTGATCGTAAAATCGTAGATATGTTCAACCAATTTGTTTTTAATAAATTGGGCTCAATACAATGTTTCTACAATTTTTTAAATTATGAAAAATAATATCTTTACAAATTTCGTTAGGATACACCAGCTTCAAACATATTTCATAATTACGGTAAAAATAACCCTTCATTTTTATAAACCACAAATAAACATAAAAATATATTTTCTCATCTAATCATATCAAATTAATTGTTTTGCTTAAAAACAGTGAGATGCCCTTGAAGAAGGAAATAGAATTAATTATAGTTATCTCTATTTGATTTAACAAATTCATAAACAAATTAGAGAAAAAGAAGTATAAAAAAAAGAAAAAAATATGTACCTGGCATTATATTGGTCGTTATTTTGCTTCTTAAGGGCAGAAAATGAGCCTTTTACTCTTTGCACGTTACATAATGTTTTATGCCCTACGAAAGTGGCTTTAACCATCTACGCAATGCAAGGTATTTTCATATTAAAAACAACTGTATAGGTAATTTAAATCAGATTTTTCAAATTAAATAAAAAATCTGCAATTAAACCTTCAAAGGGGTATTTTGTGACTCAAAAGGATATTTTAGAACAACTATTATTTATCTAAGCAATTTGAAATGATTATTGGACTTGAAATTAATGAAGTGAATATTGAAAACTGTAATGAACTCGAAAATTTATTTTTTGCACTTGAAGAATGTAATTTTTTCATTTCTAGGGGCCTAATGGAAAATTTATGGTAATTAAACTATATCAGTACCAGGGCTGGGAAGTAACTAGTTGCTTTTAACTATTTACTGTAACTAGTTACATTTTTTTGGTAACGAAATAATTTTTGTAAGTAAGTAACGAATTGGTAACTAGTTACATTTTTTTTAGTAATAGTAACTATAAAAACCGTTATTTTCTCACTTACTTTTGAAATGTAGTTCACAAGTATTTCTCACAAAAAACAATCTGTTTTATTGCTTTTCCAACTATTTTTTTTACTTTCACCATTCAAATTGTTGGCAAATAGCCATAGAAATTTATAACCTGATATAGGAAAATTTTAATTTTTCTTTCACCCTGTGATTTAAGATTTTCTAAAATCTATAAAAACATTTTTAAAAAAATAAAAAAATTATTTCAAATTTGAATATATTTATTTCCTTTTGGTTGATAATCAGTTTTTTAAACAGGAAATTTAAATATTCCAGTTATTTCGCTAATTACTTTAGTTGAAAATTCATCTTCTTTTATTATAAATATGATTGTTTGGATAACATCTTAATTACTTCGTTTAGAAGTGAACGATTTAAAAAAAACTCGTTTTATTTAATTGAAAATTCAACTGTTTTGCTGAAAATTAGTTTTTCAGTTGAATTTATCTGTTTTTGATTTTGTTTTTGATGTTTGATTTTAGTTAAACATTTATCTCTTTCCGTTAAAAATGAATTTTTTTAACTGAAAATTTCTTTAATTATTAAAAAATTATTTTTTTTTTAATTGAAAATTTGACTAATTAATTTTTGGTTGAAAATAGATCTTTTTTAGTTGGAAATCTATGTATTTTGGTAAAAAGTTATCTCTTTGGTTTCAAATTAAATAAAATTGTTGAAAATTTGTATTTTCTTATTAAAATTTTATCTCTTAAATTTTTCATCAAAATTTGATCTTTTTGGATAAAAATTTCATTATTTGGTTGAAAATCAACTTTTTTCTTGAAAACTCGCCTTTTTGGCTTAAAATTTTAACAATCTAGTTGATTTTTTATCTCTATTGACTGAAAGTTTAGCTATATAAATAAAAATAATCTTTTTGGTTTAATATAACTGTTTTTTAATTAATATTAAATTATTTATTTGGTGAAATATCAACTATTACATTTTTCGTTAAAGATTCATCTTTTACATTCTCATCAATTATGCCTGAGAAAGTATTAGAATTGTCCGAAAATTCACACATTTTGAATATTTTTGAGAACACTATTTTTGGAAATTTAAAAATTCTATGTACAGTTATGAATAGTACTTAAAAACCTGAACAACTCACCCTCATGCCTTGTTTCGATTAGAAAAAAATTATAGGAGTTATAGTATTTTTGAAAGTTAGAGAAACAAAAGAAAAAGAAAATTTTAAGCCAAACAACGCAAGATATTAAGAAAGTAAGAAAAAATTTTCTTTTTGAAGGCTCTACAAGACTAATTAAACAAATTTTTTAATTTGAAAAAAAAATCAAAAATTAAATTTTTTTATTGCACGAAAAATAATGAAAAATCGGAAATTCATTTTTACGGACAATTTATGCCAAGTACAAAAAAATTATAACACAGAAACTATGCAAACAAAAAAGATATACAAATTTGTTATAAATCACTTCTTGATCGGACGCGTAATTTTTGTTTATTTCTAAAAGAACCACTCTAAAACTGAAAATTTTTTATTTCTGGACAAATGAAACAAGCTACGCAAGAAATAAAAAACAAATGTTGTTCAACCAAGAAAACTACAAATTTGTTATTAATCATTTTTTTACAATATGCATAATTTTTGTTTTAAATGTGAAAAATGACATTACAAATAAGCAATTAATTTTCATGTGACTCAGCGTTCTTCTTTTAATTTCAAATATAGTTTTCTATGATTGAAACAAACACTGTTTGACCAAAAATTGAATTTTCGATTTTTTGGTGGCATTTTTAGTAAGTTGAACCAAAGCTTGAGGAATTAAAAGTTTTTCTTTGGAGTTTAAAAAAAGTGTGAAAAAATGCATAGCATTCTGATTATGTTATCGTTATATCAAACGTTATCGTAGTCGTGCAGAAACTTTGCCGTGCACAAAATTATACAATAATAGAAAAAAAATGTTATATAAATGATTAGAAAATTATATAAATACATATGGAAAATTGAGCGCGAAGCGCGGTTATTGTAATGAGAATGTGTTCCTTAAGACAGATAGAACATTGAGTAAATAAACTTCCCTTTCAAAGTAAAATAAAAACAAATTTGAAAATCACTTTAATCGTAGAGGCTTCGATAATTTTATAATATTTGCAAGTAAATATCTTCTTTCTATCTAAGACGAGCACGAAGTGTGAAAACCGAAAAGAGCCGAACGCGAAGCGCGAGGCAAAAATGATTCAAGTATGTGCTCGCGAAGCAGGCAGATTTTTAAAAATTTTTAGTGTTGTATTTTTACAAATAAAGCAAAAAGTACGCGTACGATCGAATAGTGATTAATAACAAATTCTTAGATCTTTTTTGTTTGCATAGGTTTTAATTTTTGAAAATACTATCAAAATTCAAAAATTCTAATTTTGAGACAAACGACAGAAAATATAGGAAAAAGTTTTTAAAAGTTTCGGCTTTATTTATCGAAAATATTATGAAAAAAATAAAAAATTTAAATTTCGAGACAAATGTCGTAAGATCCGAGAAAAAGTCTTCAAAAGCAATTGTAGCTTTTCAAAAGTCATACAAAATTTTATTTAAACATTTTTCGACAGTACGCTTTATTTTGGTTTTATTTATTCAAAATACTATGGAAAAATTCAATATTTAATTGTGGAACCAAACGATGGAACATGCGGGAAAATGTCTTAAAAAGTAATTATAGCTTTTAAAAGTCTTGCAAAATATCTTTGAAGCATTGTTTGATAAGACTGGTCATTTTGATTTTATTCATCAAAAGTACTATAGAAAATATCCAAAATTCAATTTTTGAACTAAACAGCGCGAGATACAAAAAAAAATTTCAGAAGGCATTGCAGCTTTTAAAGGTTCTACAAAATTTATTCAAATAAGTTTTGGATATGACTT
>JAUELO010464078.1:0-22033 GCA_032357855.1 Amphibolips quercusostensackenii
TACTTCTTGTTTTTTTAAAAAACGTGTTTTACGTCCCACTATCAAATAATTAATAATAAAGAATATTAACTTTTTTCACATGTAGTCATTGTTGTAATGATTTAAATGTAGATTCAAAGGACCTGAACCACTGAAAACAACATGGACTGGTGTTCGAAAAACGCAAAAAGATGCGCATTCCTGTTTCCAGATACAAAATGGAACTAAGGGCCATGAAGACTGTTTATATTTAAATATATTCACTCCAGTTTTAAACTTTGACAAGGTAAAATAAATTTCTTCAGCTTTTCGATAATAAATATCTACCTGTATACAAGTTCGTGATATATTTGACATTTTGGTTAAAAATTCTTTTTGAAGATTTTACTACTTCCCAAAAAATTAATTTTTTAGTTCAAAATTGATTTTTTAACTAAAAATATTCTGTTATTAGTTAAAAATGAATGGTTTTCAGTTGAGAATACAACTACTTAGTTGAAAATTGAACTAATTTATTCGACACTTATTTTCTTGGTTAAGACGCTTTTTGGTTTTGGTTAAAACTTTTTTGTTGAAACTCAATATTTTTAAATTAAAAATTACTCTTATCCACTATTAACTGAAATAATTGGTTTTTAGTTGAAAATTTATTCTTTTTAGTGGATAAATCTTATATTATATTTTTGGTTTAGACTTGATCTTTTTGGTTAATAATTCTATTCGGTTGAAGATTAAACCATTTTGTTTAAAATTAATTTTTTTTTTGTTAAAACTCAATTTTATAAAATAAAAATTTAACTAATCAATTAATGGTTAAAAGTTGATCATTTTTAGTTAAAAATTAATAAATTTGATTTAAAATTTATGTATTTTGTTATAAATCTGTCTTTCTTTGTAGAAAAGGATTCTTTTTGATCAAAAATTTAAGTGTTTGTTTGAAAGTTAAACTACTTTGTTAAAAAATAATTTTATTAGTTGAGAACCCGTCTCGTTTGTTAAAAATTGAACTACTTTGTTAAAAATTAATTTTTCAACTGATGGAAATTCATACTATCAGGTTTAAAATTTAATAATTCCGTTGACACTTTTTTTTCATTGACTGAATAAGCTTTTCGGTTTAAAAAAATCAAATCTTTTGTTGCAAAGTCTTTTTTTTGTTGATAAATTCTACTGCTTTAGATTAAAAATGCAAATATTTTTTGGCTGAAATATTAATTATAATATTTTTTATTGAAAATTCATCTATTTAGGTTGAAAATGTAATTAATTTGTTAAAAATTGGTTGCTTTATTTTTTCAGTTTAAAATTCGTCTTTTTTGTAGCAAAAATAAGTTTTGAAGTAAAATGAATTTAATAAATAAATTCCTTTACTTTTCGATAAATTTCCGAATTTCGAGGAACAGAAAATGATAAGCGTACTCAACCGCAGAATAAAGAAAAATAGATATATAAAAATTTATATTAAAGAGATGTAATCACGGATTAATAATAAGAAGGCCGATCTCCGTACATGCGTTTTGACTACGGTAACAACACCTTTATTGCCAGACACAGGCATTTAGAGCCAGCGCTCTTATTCGTTGGCGCATGCGCACTGAGATCTGTTATCTCGTTTTCTCTCGCGAGAAGCTTGTGAGTGAGTGCCAGTGGAGAGAACAAAATGTAGAGAGAAAAGGAGAGAGAAGGTTTCACTGCGCATGCGCTAACGGTTAAGAGCGCTTGCTCTAAACGCCTGTGCCTGGCAATAAAGGTGTTATTAGCGCAGTCAAAACTCTAGATTGACAATGTACTGTTCTGTAGAATAAATTTTTTAAATTAAAATCATCAGTAAATATTTAAAATATTTTTAAAAATTTCAGAGAGATAGCGACATTCTATTGCCAGTGTTGGTATTTATTCACGGGGGTGGATTTGTGAGAGGTGGTTCAAATTCTACAGTGTATGGACCGCAATATCTTCTGGATCGGGATATTCTTCTAGTAACAATGAATTATAGACTAGGAGTATTTGGCTTTTTTTCAACTGGAGATACAGCAGTTCCAGGAAATAATGGATTAAGGGATCAAGTTTTTGCATTAAAATGGATTCAAGAAAACATTAAAGTCTTTGGTGGAGACCCAAATCGAGTTACTATATTTGGAGCTGAAGCTGGTGGTGTTTGTGTAAACCTCCATGCACTTTCAGATAGTACTAATGGTAAAGAAAAAAATTTTTTTTAATTTAATTAAATTAATTATACACAAAAAAAAGATTTACTTAATTTTCAGGAAGCAAATGCACGCATTTACATGCATTTCCTAACAATAAAATTTTATACATTTTCAAAATAAATTATAAACAAATTTTTGAATAACAGGAGTTTTTTCAATTTTTGAAACAATAATAAAAAATTTTTGAATGGAAAATGCTTAAAATTTAAATAAAAAATATTAAACGATTTTGAATTAAAATGTTCCAAATCAATTTCAGATCAGGTAAAATTTAAAAAAAAAATAAAATTAATCAGAAGCTTTCAGAATTGGGAAATTTAAGACTTTAAAATACTTTGAAACTTTTTAAGGTTTTTAAGGGTAAAAAGACAATACAAAAATTTCTTAAGATTCCAGTCAAATTTTTACTGGTATTTTAGTTTAAAAATTAACTTTAAGCGAATGTCTTAAGAGATTTTTCAAAAATGTAGAAGATTCCTAAAATTGCCAAAAAAAGTATCTGGAAGGTTTTAAATATTTTTCTTTATTTTGCAGAATTTTATAACAATAAAGAAAAAGATTCAATCAATTTTGAAGATATTTCGAAGGCTTAGAAGTTTTGAAAAAATTTAAAAAAAGTTAAAAAAAATGTAAATTTTTGAAGATTTCGAATGAAATTTTCTAAGATTTTTAAGAAAATTAATCAAGTTTGTTATGAATTCATCTCTTTGGTTGAGGCTTTAACTTTTTTTTTATTCGTCTTTCTTCTTTAAATCTAACTGTTTGAGGATTCTTTTTTTTTATGTAAAAATTAGTTTTCTTAATTGTAAACTTAACTGTTTTCTCGATTGAGGATTTAACTATTTCTTTAAAAATTCATCTGTTTTGGATAAGTTTAACTGTTTTTTTATTCATACTATTTGGCTAAAAATTTAACTATATTGTTAGAAATTTTTTTCGTATTTGGTTGAACCTTAATATTTTTTAGTTCAAAATCAAAATATTTGGTTGAAAATCTTTCTTTTTAGTTGAAAATTCATCTCTTTGGTTTAAAATCTAACTATTTTGATGAAAGTTAGTTTGTTTTTTGGTTGAGAATCATTTTTCTTTACTAAAAATGTAACTATGTAATTTTTGGTTAAAAATTGATGTCATTTGGTTTAAAATTCATATTTTTTTTTAATTAATCCTTTTCGGTTAAAAATGCAACTGTTTAGTTGAAAATTCGTCTTTTTGTTTAAATTCGACTGTTTTTAATTAAAAATTAATATCTTTTCTCTTGTTCAAATACGTGTTATCATGCACATTTTTTGTTGAGAATTATTTATTTTTTTTTTTTTGAAAAATTAACTATTTGCTTTAAAGTTGAACTTCTGTAAAAAAAATCCTTTGTTTTATTATTCATCATTTTAGTTGAAATATCAACTATTTTGTTATAAATTAACTTTTTTTTTTTAATTCACAATTTTGAATTAAATTGTTTAGAAAAAATTAAACTTATCTATTAAAAACTTTATTTATTGTGCTGCAAATTTATTTTTTTTATTAATTTTTTATCTGAAAATGTAGTATTTTTTATTTTTGTTTTTGGTTTATTCTTTTTATTTGAGGAATCAACTATTTTGTTATAAATTCATGAACTTTGTTTATAATTCATATTTTTTGTAGAAAATTAATATTGTTGGCTGAGCATTAAATTTTGTAGTTAAAAATTTATCTCTTTGGTTGACAATTTAACTATTTTGTTCAAAATTCTTGTTTTCTTTTTTTGGTAGCGAATAATTTTTTTTTTTTACTGAAAATGTGACTATTTCGTTTTTGGCTAAAAATTGGTCTTATTTAGTAAAATTTGAGTATTTTTGTATAAAAATCAAAACCTAGTTTTTAAATATAACTTTCAAACGTTTTGTTTGAAATTTATTTTTGCGATTGAAAAATCAACTACTTGGTTGAATTATTTTAGTTGAAAATTTAAGTATTTCCTCGTAAAATAATTCTTGTGGATTTTGCATAAAATTAATTTTTTTGAAAATTTTACTACTTCGTTAAAAATTAAATTTTTTGGTGAAAATTAATATTTTTGGTTGGAAATTCAACTACTTTTGTAGAGAATTTGGTAAAATATCAATCTTTTTCCAAAATTAAACTAATTAATAATTAAGTTAAGCTGTTTGATTAAAAATTAAACTTTTTACCTGAAAATTTATTAATTTTATTCTTGGCGTAGTTATTTGTTTAGAAAATTATCTTTTTTGATGAAAATTCTTTTTTACGGTTTAAGAGTCAATTGTTTTCTAAATGATTCGACTTTTAATCTTTTAATCTTTGTGTGTTCCAAATTGAATTATTTGGTAAAAAATTTAACTATATTGTTTTTAAAATTCATCTTTTCTAGTTGAATTTAACTGGTTGAATTTTTTTTTTTTTTTTGAAAATGAATTTTTTTTAACTGAAAATTTAACGATTCCATTTTGGGTTAAAAATTCATATCTTTTAGTTGAAAATTAAAGTATTTCGTTGAAAATTCAGCTTTCTTAATTGAAAATGAACTATCTTGTTCTCTTTAAATTCCTCTTTTTTCTTTGAATTCAAATGATCAATAATTTGTTTATTTTGTGTTTGTTAACAATTTTTTTTAACTGTAAAATTCAACTGTTCCATTTTCAGGTGAAAAGTTATCTTTTTTAGTTGAACATTCAACTATTTGGTTATAAATTCTTTTTCTAGTAAAAAATGTTTTTTTTGTAGAGAATTCATCTTTGTTATTTAAAAATTCAGCTGTTTGGTACAAAATTCATCTATTTTTCCTAAAAGTTTATATTGTTGAAAATTAAACTATTTCATCAAAGACATATTTTATGATCGATTTAACTTTTTAGTTTGAAAATTTAAATAGCTTCTGAAAAATTCGTCTTTATAACTTAAAAAATCAACAGTTTGTAAGAAAATACAATTACTCAATTAATATATACATACAAAATAAAATAAATAAAAAATCAGCTCTCATGATTCTCTTTAGAATTTAATTAAGAGTATTTTAAAAAAATAGATAAAAATTGATATCGAGAAGAAATCTTTAGAGCCATTGCGAATCGCCACACAAAAAGGAGACTTATATAGAGAGAGAAGGGGAAAAGGAAACGGAGAGAAGAAAAATGGGAATGGGAAGAAGGAAAAGGGAGGGAGGAAACGGGAAAAAGGGGAAGGAAAAAGAAAAAGGGGTAAAGGGAAAAGGAAGAAAGGATAAGAAAGAAAGAAAGAGAAAAAGCAAAGGGAGACGGAGGAAGAGGAAGAGGAAAAGGGGAAACAAGTAATGAGAAAGGGGGAAAGGAAAAAGGAAAGGGGGAAAGAAGAAATGTGAAAGAAAGGGAAAAAAGAAAGGAGGAAAGAGGGAAGGGGAAAAGGAGAAAGGTA
Source organism: Amphibolips quercusostensackenii (assembly GCA_032357855.1). Lineage (NCBI taxonomy): Eukaryota > Metazoa > Arthropoda > Insecta > Hymenoptera > Cynipidae > Amphibolips > Amphibolips quercusostensackenii. The sequence goes on from JAUELO010464078.1 coordinate 5,583, forward strand.
AGGGAAAGGGAAAAAAGGAAGGAGAAAAGGGGAAGAGACATAAGGAAAAGGTAAAAGGAGAAGGGCATGAGAAGAGGTTAAAGAAAATGGAGAAACGGGTAAAGAGGAGAAGGGAAAGCTGAAGAGGTGAGTAAATGAGAAATTTGAAGGGGAGAGGTGGAATATAAAAGGGGAAAGGGTAAAATAAAGGTGAAACGGAAGAAGGGAAGGGGATAATAGAAAAGGAAAAAAGAAAAATAGGTAAGTGGAGATGGGACAGGGGTAAGAAAGCGTAGAAATGGGAAAAGGGAAAGAAAAAGAAGATTTGGGAAAGGGAAAAAGGATAACGGAGATAGAGGAAGGGAGAAGTCAAGAAGAAAAGGGAAAAAGAAAAGGGGGAGGAGAAAAGGAAAAACAAGAAATAAAAAAGAGGGAGAGGCTAAGGGGAAAGGGAAAATAAAAATAGAAAAGGAGAAAGGTGAGGAATAAGAAAAAAGAAAGGGGAAGAGGAAAGGAAAGGGGAGAAGAAAAATGAAAATGAGAAGAGGGGAAAAAAGAGAGGAAACGGGAAAAGGGGAAGGCAAAAGAAGAAAGGATAAAGGAAAAAGGATAAGAAAGATAGAAAGGGAAAAAGCAAAGAGGGAAGGGGGAAAGGAAAAGGGGATACAAGAAATGAGAGAGAGGCAAAGGGGAAAAAAAGGTGAGAAGAAGGGAAAAATAAAGGAGAAAAGAGGAAAGGGGAAAGGAATGGGAAAAGGAGAAAGGTAAGAGAAAGGAAAAAAAGTAAGGAGAAAAGGAAAAGGGACAAAAGGGAAAGGTAAAAGGAGAAGGGGATGAGGAGTGGGTAAAGAAAATAAAGAAACGGGTAAAGAGGAGAAGGGGAAGCTAAAGAAGAAAGTAAAAGAGAAATTTAAAGGGAAGAGGAGAAATAGGAAAGGGAAAAAGGTAAAAGGAAGAAGGGTAAGGGGTCATGGAAGAGGGGGAAAAATAGATAAGTGGAGAGGGGGGAGGGGAAAGAGAGGGTGGAAACTGGAAAAGGGAAAAAAGAAGAGAGGGGGAAGGGAAAGAGGATAAGGGTGAGAGAGGAAGGGTAAACTCAAGGGAAAAAGGAACAACAAGAAATGAAAAAAGGGAAAGGCGAAGGGGAAAGGGGAAAGAGGAAAGAGAAGAACGAGAAAGGTAAGGGACAGAGAAAAAATGAAGGGGAAGGGGGAAAGAAAGGAAAGGAAAGGGGAAAAAGAAAAAGGCGAGGCAAAAAGAAAGAGGAAAACGGGAAGGGTTAAAAGCGAAAGGTATAAGAAAAAGGGGAGAGAAAAAAGATAGGGAGAAACGGGAAAGGGAAGAAGGAAAAGCTAAAGGGGAAAGAGAAAGATAAATGTGAAGGGGAGAGGAGAAATAGGAAAGAATAAAGGGGGAAATAAAGGGAGGAACAGAATGGGAATGGGAGGGAGAAAACGGAAAAAGGTGAAGAAGAAAGAAGCAAAGGAAAACAGGATGAGAAAGAGAGAAAAAGGGGAATGGTAAAGGGGGGAAGGGAAGAGAAAAAGGAAAACCCAGACATGGGATAGGGGGAGTAAACGGGAAGCGAAAAGTGGAACTTGTGAAAGGTGAGGAAAAGGAAAAAAGGAAAGGGGGAAAGGGAAAAGGAGAAAATAAGGGAGAGGGCAAAAGAAAGAGGAAGGCCGAAGGGTCAAAAGGGTAAGGTATAAGGAAAAAGGGAAAGTGGAAGAGGATAGGGGGCAGGTAAGACAGGTACGGAAGAAGAGTAAGTTAGAGGGGAAAGGGGAAAGAGAAATGAGAAGGGGAGAGGTGAAAGAAAGGCGGAAAGAAAAAGGGGAAAGGGGTAATAAGGCAGGGGAACTGGGAAAAGGTGAATGGAAAAATGGAAAGGGTAAATGCGAAAGGGAAAGAGGACAAGGAGAAAGGGTAGGGGGAAAAGGTAGAAGGGAAAAAAGTAAAGGAAAGGGGAAAGAGAAGAGACAAGGGTGTAGGAGTAAGGGGGAAGGACAACGAGAAAAGGAGAGGGGAAGGGCAAATAGGAAAAGGGAAGAGGGGAAAGGAAAGGAGAAAGGGAAATGGGTCGGAAAGGGGTTGGGGATTAAAAGGGGGAAATGGATAAGGGAGAGGTTAAAAGAGACCGTGCATGGTCGTGCAGTCGCCCGTTTTTTTTTATTCTCTCCCGTCCCAAAAGAAGTTTTACTTCAATAATAATGTGAATTATATAATATAACATAATAAAATATAATAATATAAAATAATATGGAATAATGAAAGTACTTTTTACAGGGCTTTTTCATCAATTCATAATTCACAGTGGGAACGTATATTCTCATTGGGCATATAAAGACCATAAAAAATTTGAAGATGATGTGAAAAAGGTGGCTCAGGACTTGAACTGTAAAAACAAGGCAGGTGCAGAACTTGTAAAATGTTTGCAATTTAAAAAACCTGAAGAACTATTGAAGAAAGCAATGACGAGCGTTGATTGGGACTTCCCTCAAATACGTTGGATACCTACAAATGAACCGAATTCGTTGAATCCTTACTTAACTGATGATCCCTTGAAATTAATCGGAAATAATAAAATGAAAGATTATCCTTATATTATCGGAAGTGTATACAATGAAGGGAGATATTTTAATAATGGTAGGTATTATTGAATTCATAATTTAACCAATTTCAAAATTCCCTGGCTTTTCCTGACCGATTTTTAATTTTTCCTGACAGTTTTACATTCTTATTTCAGCTATAAAAACAACCATACATTTTGTAAATCAATACAGAAAAAAAATGTATCCAGATTTTTGAATTCTCAATACAAAAAGACAAATTTTCTGCGAAAGAGTTAAATTTTCAACCTAAAAATATGGATTTTCTGGACAAAAGAGAAAAATTTTTAATTAAATTAATTAATTTTCAACTAAGAAGGATACATTTTCAAGCAACAATAAACTAGTTCCGTTTTAAGTTTTAAAAAAATCAATTTTTAACAAAAAAATTGAATTTTTAACACGATAATTAAATTTTCAAGTAAAGAAATAAAGTTTAAACGAAAATGATTGATTATCAACCAAAAAAATGAATGCTAAAAAATTAATTGATTTTTTAACAAAAATAATGGATTTTTTTCATCAAAAAAGACAAATTTTAAACAAAACACATGCATTTTCAACTTAAATAATGAATCTTTAACCCAAAAAATTAATTTTAACCAAAAAAATCGAATTTTTAACACAATAATTAAATTTCTAACTATAAAAATGAAGTTTAAATAGAAATGATTAATTTTCAACTAAAAAAAAATTAATTTTCGAACAAATCATTGATTTTTTAACAAAAGGATGAATTTTTGATCGCAAGAGATAAATTTTCGACAAAATACATGCATTTTCAACTAAGCTGATAAATCTTTAACCAAAAAAATTAATTTTTACCAACAAAATATGGAATTCTTAATACAATAATTAAATTTTTAACTAAAAAAATAAGTTTTGATAAAAACGATTAATTTTCAATCAAGAAAAGAATGCTGAAACAAATAATTGATTTTTTAATAAAAAAAAAGATTTTTTTATCATAAAAGGCAAATTTCCAACAAAAGACATGAAATTTCAACTAATTTGATAAATCTTCAACCGAAAAAAAATACATTTTTAACCAAACGGTTCAACTTTTAATTAAAAGGAATAACTGTCTACCCGAAAAAAAAATTAACAAAATACGTGAATTTTCAACTAAAATAAAGAATGTTCAACCAAAAAAATAAATCCTGAACCAAATATTTGAATTTTCTTCAAAAAAAGACTGATTTTCAACAAAAGACATTAATTTTCACCTAAAGAAGAAAAAATTGTATCTTAAATAAAATAGTTGAATTTTAAAGTAAACAATATAAATTTTCAAGAAAAATGGAATAGTTACATTTTCACAAAAAAAAAACATTAATTTAAAAAAAAAAATTCAAATAGTTGAATTTTTCATACCTTCAAGCCAAAAAAAAAAATTCTCATCAAAATAGTTAAATTTTGAACTAAGAAAGATAAATATTCATTTTAAAAATAAATACTTTAATTTTTAACTCGAAACATTTTGTTACAAAATAGTTAAATTTTTATACGATTAAACGAATTTTTAACCAAGTAGCAAGATAATTATCTGAAAAAATGCATTTTTAACCAAATAGTTGAATTTTTAACTAAAAAAGATACATTTTCGTCAAGAACGAATAAATTCATACAAAAACAAAACAAAAAATAAAACAAATTTGCAGCAAAATAGATTAATTTTTATTTTTAAAAAGATAAATTTTTAACTTAAGGTAAAATAGTGAAATTTTCAGCAAGCAAATAATTTTTAATCAAATAAAATAAATTTTCAAAAAAATTGTTAGATTTTCAATTCAAAAAATGAATTTGCTATAAAAAAAAGACAATTTGCCAACAAAATACATGATTTTTTAACTATGAAAGAAAATTTTGTATCAAAAAATAGAATAGTTAAATTTTTAACTGAAAAATATTAATTTTCAAACAACAATGGAATAGTTGCATTTTCATTTAGAGAAAAAATAATTTTTTAACAAGAAAAAAAATAGTTTAATTCCTCGTACATTTTTTACCAAAATATATCATACAAAAACAAAACAACAAAAAAACAAATTTGCAGCAAAATAGATTAATTTTTATGTTAAAAAAGATAAATTTTCAACTTAAAGTAAAATAGTGAAATTTTTAGCAAGGAAATAATTTTTAATTAAATAAAATAAATTTTTAAAGAAATTGTTGGATTTTTCAATTCAAAGAATGAATTTGCTATAAAAAAAGACAATTTGTCAACAAAGTACATGATTTTTCAACTATGAAAGAAAATTTAAAAAAAACTTAAATGGTTGAATTTTTAACTGAAAAATATTAATTTTTAAACAAAAATGGAAGAGTTAAATTTTCATTTAAAGAAAAAATAATTTTTCAACAAGAAAAAAAAGTTTAATTCCTCGTACTTTTTTTACCAAAATATATCATACAAAAACAAAACAAAAAATAAAACATATTTGCAGCAAAATAGATTAATTGTTATTTTAAAAAAGATAAGTTTTCAACTTAAAGTAAAATAGTGAAATTTTCAGCAAGGAAATAATTTTTAATTAAATAAAATAAATTTTTTAAGAAATTGTTGGATTTTTAATTTAAAGAATGAATTTGTTATGTAAAAAAGACAATTTGTCAACAAAATACATGATTTTATAACTATGAAAAAAAAATTTTTATTAAAAAATAGAATGGTTGAATTTTTAATTGAAAAATATCAATTTTTAAACATAAATAGAATAGTTAAATTTTCATTTAAAGAAAAAATAATTTTTTAACAAGAAAAGAAATAGTTTAATTCCTCGTACTTTTTTTACTAAAATTTATCATACAAAAACAAAACAAAAAATAAAACAAATTTGCGGCAAAATAGATTAATCTTTATGTTAAAAAAGATAAATTTTCAACTTAAAGTAAAATAGTGAAATTTTTATTAAGGAAATAATTTTTAATCAAATAAAAAATTTTTTAAAGAAATTGTTAGATTTTCAATTTAAATAATAAATTTGCTATGAAAAAAAGACAATTTGTCAACAACATACATGATTTTTCAACTATGAAAGAAAATTTTTTTTTTAATAGAATGGTTAGATTTTTAACTGAAAAATACTCATTTTTAAACAAAAATGGAATAGTTAAATTTTCATTTAAAAAAAAAAAATAATTTTTTAACAAGAAAAGAAATAGTTTAATTCCTCGTACTTTTTTTACCAAAATATATCATACAAAAACAAAACAAAAAATAAAACAAATTTGCAGCAGAATAGATTAATTTTTATTTTAAAAAGGATAAATTTTCAACTTAAAGTAAAATAGTGAAATTTTCATCAAGGAAATAATTTTTAATCAAATAAAATCATTTTTAAAGTTTTTTTGGATTTTCAATTCAAAGAATGAATTTGCTATGAAAAAAAGACAGTTGTCAACAAAATAAATGATTTTTCAACTATAAAAGGAATTTTTTATCAAAAAAATAAAATGGTTGAATTTTAAACTAGAAACTATTGATTTTTACACAAAAATGGAATAGTTAAATTTTTATTTAAAAAAAAAAAAATAATTTTTTAACAAAAAAGAAATAGTTTAATTTTTTGCACTTTTTTTACTAAAAACGCAAACTATTAAAAAAAAAATAGAATTTCCAACTAAGAAAGATAAATTTCCCACCTAAAAATGAATAAATTAATTTTTAATTTTAAACATTTAGCTGCAAAAAAGTTAGATTTTTGACAAAATAGATAAATTTTTAACAAAGAAGATTAAATTCATTCCAAAAAGACGAATTTTAAACCAAATAATGGAATTATTAACTAGAAAAATGATTTTTCAACTAAATAGTTAAATTTTTGATTAGTTTTAATTTTCAAAAAAATAGTTCTATTTACAAGAAGATATTTAAATTTGTAAAAAAATATTAAAATTTTAGAAAACATATTTTAACTTTTGACCAAACAAAATAAAATTTTAAAAATAAACAAATAATGAAAAATAAATAAATGATAACAAACGAAAAGAAATTATAAAATAATCCTGCAAAACAGACGAGCTTCACATAAAAATCTTTAATTTTTATACCAAAGACATGAATTTTTAACAACAAAAAAATAATTTCACCAAATTGTTGAATTTTTAACTAAATACATGATAAAATTTTCATTATTTTTCCGTTGAAAATTTCATGAATATTGTTTAAAATTTCCTAACTCTTTCAGGTTTTTCCTGACATTCCTGACTTTCTAGAATTCTCTGACCTGTAGCAATATTGGTAAAAATAATTGTATTATTTTCAGATTATTACAACAGTGATTATTCATCTAATCAATTCAAAAAGGATGTAGATAAATTAATTGATTATGTTGTCAGTTATCATGCAGATCCCAAAAAGAAAACACAATTCAAGGCAGCAGTCCATAAATATTATTTTAATAATTCTCTTTTCACTCTGGATAAACTTCCGGTATAAGCTATAATTTCTATTTTAATATTTATCAAAAATAAGTTTTTTTAATAGTATTATTAAAAAAAATTATTTTGAATTCAAATAGGCCAAATTTTTTGAAAATTTCGTAAATTTGCACATTTCTATGAGATTCAAAACTAGATGGATTTGCGGGCTTCTGATGGCCCAAAATGGCACGAATGTTTGGAAAATTTAATTTTATTCAGAATTTTTTCGGGTTTTTGAACACGAATTTCAAATTTATTAAATTTTATAAAATTTGGGCAATTTGGATCAAAAGTGTGGAATAGTTTAATTTTGACCGCCGAAAGGAAAAATATCCAAATCCCTTTTTTTAATAATATTTTTTTTTGGCAAAAATGTTTAAGCTAGGGGAAAACAACTCCTAAAAATGTGATTTAACGAAAGTGGATTACTCCAGGTTACATCGAATTACACTGGATTACCTCTATATACAGTATTAGTCTAGATAACATGAAATTACTCCAGACTGCATAGGATTACTCTGAAATACTTATTTAATTTTTTAATCAAAAAGGATTACTTTTTAATAAAATTGTTGAATTTTAAGAAAAATCGAGGAGCTTTTACACAAATAGTTGAATATCAAACCAAGCGACAAGTATTAAAGCAAGATAATCATTTCCTACAGAAAAAGACGAATTTTTAACAAAATACATGAATTTTCAATAAAGTGGTTAAATTTTCAACTAAACGAGATAAATTTTTTAACAAAATAATTTAATTTCAACATCAATAAATAAATTTTTGATCACACATAGAATAGTTCAATTTTCAATCAAAAACACAAAAAAATAAATTTTCAACAAAGTATTTCAATTTTCAATCAAAGAAATGAATGTTTAACACAAAATGATGAATCTTCAAATAGAATGAAGAAATTATAGAAAAAATAAAAAATAAATTTTTAACAAAACATTTCAATTTGCAACCGAAGAGATAACATTTCAATTTTCAACCAAAAAGATGAATGTTCAACTAAAATGATGAATTTTTAAATAGAATGAATGAATTTTCAACAACAAAAAAATAAATTTTCTACAAAACATTTTAATTTTCAACCAAAAAGATGAATGTTGAAGTATAATGGCGTATTTTAAATTTGAATGATTAGACTTTCAAAGCCAAAAAAATAAATTAAAAAAAAAACATTAAAATTTTCGACCAGAGAAATAACATTTCAGTTTACAACTAAATAGATGAATGTTCAACTTAAATGATGAATCTTTACATGAAATGATTAAATTTTCAACAAAAAAAAGAACATTTAAAAAAAACATTTTAATTTGCAACCAAATAGATAACATTTCAATTTTTAAATGCAGAGATGAATGTTTAACTAGTGCCGAATCTTTAAATGTAATGATTAAATTTTAAAGAACAAAAATTTGAATTTGTAACAGAACATCAAAAATTTTTTAAAGAAGAGATAACATTTCAATTTTCAAACCACAAAAAAACAAATGTTTAACCAAACATTTCAATTTTTAACCAAAAACGTAAATCTTCGACTAAAATTATGAATTTTCAAGTGTAATGAATAAATTACTAACAAAAAAAAATTAATTTTTAACGAAACATTTCAATTTCCAACTAAAAAGATAAAATTTCAATTTCTAACCAAAAAGATGAATGTTCAACTGAAATAACAAATTTTGAAATGAAATGATTAAACTTTTAATGCCAAAAAAATAAATGTTTAACAAAACATTTAAATTTTCGACTAGAGAAATAACATTTTAATTTCCAACCAAAGAGATGAATGTTTAATTAAAATGATGAAACTTCAAATGGAATGGTTAAATTTTCAACAACAAAAAAACATGAATTTTTAACAAAACATTTAAATTTGCAACCAAAAACAAAATATTTTAGTTTTTATCTGACGAGATGACATTCCAAATTTCAACCAAAGATATGAATGTTCAACTAAAATGCTGAATCTTGAAATGAAATAATTAAATTTCCAACCAAAAAAAAAACATGAATTTTCTTAAAAACATTTTAATTTGCAACAAAAGAGATAACATTTCAATTTCCAAGTAAAGAGATAAATGTTCAACTAATGGCAAATCTTTAAAATGAAATGATTAAATTTCTAACAACAAAAAAATAAATTTTCCACAAAACATTTACATTTTTAAATAAAGAGAAAACATTTAAATGCTCAAACAAAAAAACGAATTTTCAACTAAACATTTCAATTTTCAATCAAAGAAATGAATGTCCAACTAAAATGATGAATTTTCAAATAGAATGAATAAATTTCCAACAACAAAAAAATGAATTTTCTACAAAAAATTTCAATTTTTAACTAAAGAGATGAATGTTGAAGCATTAAATTAAAAAAAAAAACATTAAAATTTTCGGCCAGAGAAATAACATTTCAGTTTACAACTAACGAGATGAATGTTCAACTTATATGATGAATCTTTAAATAAAATGATTAAATTTTCAACAAAAAAAACATTAATTTAAAAAAAAACATTTAAATTTGCAACCAAAGAGACAACATTTCAATTTTCAAATGCAGAGATGAATGTATAACTAGTGACGAATCTTTGAATGGAATGATTAAATTTTAAAGAACAAAAAAATGAATTTTTAACTAAACATTTAAATTTTTGACCAGAAAAATAACATTTTAATTAAAGAGATAAATGTTCAATCAAAATGATGAAACTTCAAATGAAATGGTTCAATTTTCAACAACAAAAAACATGAATTTTTAACAAAACATTTAAATTTCCAACCAAAGAAAAAACATTTTAATTTTGAACTAATAAGATGACATTTCAAATTTTAACCAAAGATATGAATGTTCAACTAAAATGATGAATCTTGAAATAGAATGATTAAATTTTCAACCAAAAAAAAAAACATGAATTTTCATCAAACCATTTAAATTGCCTATCAAAGAGATAATATTTCAATTTTTAATAAAAAAAACTAATCGTCAACAACAATTTTTAATTTTCAACCAAAGATATGAATGTTTAAATAAAATAATGAAACTTCAAATAGAAAGATTAAATTTTTAACAACAAAAAAACATGAATTTTCAACAAAACATTAAAATTTTTAAGCAAAGAAATAACATTCAAATTTTCAACCAAAGAAATAATATTTTATTTTCAAACTAACGAGATAACATTTCAATTTTTAACCAAAGATATGAATGTTCAACTAAAATGATGAATCTTCAAATTGAATGACTTCATTTTCAACCAAAAACAAAACATGAATTTTCAACAAAACATTTACGTTTTCTACCAAAGAGATAACATTTTAATTTTAAACCAGAGATAAGGTTTCAACTAAAATAATGAATCTTTGAATGGAAAGATTAAATTTTTAACAACAAAAAAACATAAATCTTTAACAAAACATTCAAATTTTCAACCAAAGAAATAACATTTTATTTTCAAACTAACGAGATGACATTTCAATTTTTAACCAAAGATATGAATGTTCAACTAAAATGATGAATCTTAAAATGGAATGATTTAATTTTTGACAAAAAAAAGATGAATTTGTATCGAAACATTATAATTTTCTATCAAAGAGATAATATTTTAATTTTCAATAAAAAAAAATATTCTTCAATGAACATTTTCAATTTCCAACCAAAGAGATGGATGTTCAACTAAAATGACGTATCTTCAAATGGAATAAATTAATTTTCAACGAGGTTTCAAAGAGGTTTCAATTAAAATGATGATTCTTTAAATGTAAAGATTAAATTTTAAACAACAAAAAAAACATGAATTTTGAACAAAACGTGTAACTTTCTAACCAAAGAAAGAACATTTTATTTTCCAACCAATAAGATAACATTTCAATTTTCAACCAAAGATATGAATGTTCAACTAAAATGATGAATCTTGAAATGGAATGATTGAATTTTCAACAAGAAAAAAAACTTTAATTTCCAACAAAACATTTAAATAATTAATTATGTGGCGTTCCCGGTTCAAATCCGGGCCGTGGCAGATTTTTTCTTGTTTCTCCAGAAAATTATTTGACCAGTATTCAGCAAACCTAACACCATAATTAATTATTTAACTACCCTGGTTGACACCATAATATCTTTACATAAACTTATTTAAATTCGGTAAAGCTACGAGATTACAATTATTCCTAGATATTCAAAGGCTACATAGACGTAGACTTACGTCATCCTGTGATATAGGAGAAACGAGAAAAATTCTGCTGTGGCCTCGGTGGCGTAACTGGTTAACGCTCCACAAGTGAATAGTGGCGTTATAGGTTTAAATCCGTGCCGTGGCAGATTTTTTCTCGTTTCTCCAAAAAACTATTTGATCAATTATTAGCAAACATAACATCATAATGAATTAATTAACTAACCTGGTCGACATCATAACATTTTTACTTAAAAACATTTAAATTTCCTACCAAAGAGATAACATTTCAATTTTCAATCAGAGATAAGGTTTCAACTAAAATAATAAATCTTTAAATGGAAAGATTAAATTTTCAACAACAAAAAAACATAAATTTTCAACAAAAAATTTAAATTTGCAACCAAAGAAATAACATTTCAATTTTAAACTAAAACGAAACATTTCAATTTTCAACCAAAGATATGAACGTTCAACTAAAATAATGAATCTTGAAATCGAATGATTAAATCTTTAACCAAAAAAAACCGTGAATTTTCAGCAAATCATTTCAATTTATAACCAAAGAAATTAACATTTCAACTAACAAGATAAAATTTCAAATTTCAACTACAGATATGAATTTTTAACTAAAATAATGAATCTTGAAATGGAATGATAAAATTTTCAACAAAAAAACATGAATTTTCATCAAAACATCTAATTTCCTACCAAAGAGACAACACTTCAATTTTTAATAAAAAAAACTAACCTTTAACAACAATGTTTAATTTTCAACCAAAGATATGAATGTTTAACTAAAATAATGAATCTTCAAATTGAATGAATTAATTTCCAACCCAAAAAAAAAAATAATTTTCAACAAAACATTTACATTTCTTACCATAGAGATAACATTTCAATTTTCAACCAAAGATAAGGTTTCAACTAAAATAATGAATCTTCGAATGGAAAGATTAAATTCTCAACAACAACAAAATTTGAATTTTTAACAAAACATTTAAATTTTCAACCAAAGAAATAACATTTCAATTTTTAACTTACGAGATAGCATTCAAATTTTCAACAGAAAAAATAACGTTTCAATTTTAAACTAACGAGATAACATTTTAATTTTCAACCAGAGATAAGGTTTCAGCTAAAATAATAAATTTTCAAATAAAAAGAATAAATTTTTAAAAACCAAAAAAACGTGAATATTCAACAAAACATTTAAATTTTTAACCAAAGAAATAACATTTCAGTTTTTAACCAGTGATGAGGTTTTAGTTGGAATAATGAATCTTCAAATGAGAAAATTAAATTTTCAACAACAAGAAAACATGAATTTTCATCAAAACATTTAAATTATTATCAAAGAGATAACATTTCAATTCTTAATAAAAATGACTTATTATCAATAAAAAAAATAATCTTCAACAAACATTTTCAATTTTCAACCAAAAAGATAAATGTTCCACTAAATGGATGTATCTTCAAATGGAATGAATTGATTTTCTACAAAAAAAAACATTAAATTTTCAACAAAATACTTACATTTTCTTCCAATAAGATAACATTTTGATTTTTAACCAGAGATAACATGAATTTTCAACAAAACATTTAAATTTGCAACCAAAGAAATAACATTTTAATTTTTAACCAACGAGATAACGTTTCAATTTTTAGCCAGTTATGAATGTTTAACTAAAATGATGAATCTCAAACTGAAATAATTAAATTTTTATCAACGAATAATTATGAATTTTTAACAAAACATTTAAATTTTCAACCAAAGAGATTATGGCTTAATCAAAATGATGAATTTTCATATAGAATGATTAAAGTTTTAACGCCCTAAAAATGAATTTTTAACAAAACATTAAAATTTTTTAACAGAGAAATAACATTTTAATTTCCAAGCAAAGAGATGAATATCTACAAAAATGATAAAGTTTTAAATGGAATGATTGAATAAAAAAATGTTTATTCAACCAAACATATGAATTTCCTACCAAAAAGATAACATTTCAATTTTTAATTTAAAAAAACTAATCTTCAACAAAAATGTTTAATTTTTAACCAAAGATATGAATGTTTAACTAAAATAATAAATCTTTAAATTGAATGAATTAATTCCCAACCAAAAAAAATGAATTTTCAACAAAACTTTTACATTTCCTACCATAGAGATAACATTTCAATTTTCAACCAAAGATAAGGTTTCAACTAAAATAATGAATCTTCGAATGGAAATATTAAATTCTGAACAACAAAAAAACTTAAATGTAAAAAAAAACATTTCAATTTTCAACTAAAGAAATAACATTTCAATTTTCAACTTACGAGATAACATTTCAATTTTCAACCAAGGATACGAATGTTTAATTAAAATGATGAATCTTGAAATGGGATGATCAAATTTTGAACAAAAAAAACGTAAATTTTCAACATAGTATTCAAATTTTCAACGGAAGAAATAACATTTCAATTTCAAACTAACGAAATAACATTTCAATTTTTAACCAGAGATATAGTTTCAGCTGAAATAATAAATTTTCAAATGGAAAGAATAAATTTTTAAAAACCAAAAAAACATGAATTTTCAACAAAACATTAAAATTTTTAACCAAAGAAATAACATTTCAGTTTTCAACCAGTGATAAGGTTTCAGCTGAAATAATGAATCTTCAAAAGAGAAAATTAAATTTTTAACAACAAGAAAACATGAATTTTTAACAAAACATTTAAATTTTTAACCAAAGAAATAACATTTCAATTTTCAACTAACAGAATAACATTTCAATTTTCCACCAAAGATATGAATGTTTAACTAAAATGATAAGTCTTGAAATGGAATGAATAAATTTTTAACAAAAAAAACATGAATTTTAATAAAAATATTTTAATTCTTATCAAAGAGATAACATTTCAATTCTCAATAAAAAAGACTCATTATCATTAAAAAAAATAATTTTCAAGAAACATTTTTAATTTCCAACCAAAGAGATGGATGTTGAACTAAATTGATGTATCTTTAAATGGAATAAATCAATTTTCAACAAAAAAAACATTGAATTTTCAAGAAAATACTTACATTTTCTACCAATGATATAACATTTTAATTTTCAACCAGACATAACATGAATTTTCAACAAAACATTAAAATTTTTAACCAAAGAAATAACATTTCAATTTTTAACCAAAGTTATGAATGTTTGACTGAAATGATGAATCTCAAAATGGAATAATTAAATTTTTAACAACGAAAAAACATGAATTTCCAACAAAACATAAAAATTTTCAATCAGAGTAATAACATTTCAATTTCCAAACAAAGAGATGAATGTTTACTAGAATGATGAATCTTTAAATGAAAGGATTGAATAAAAAAAATTTTTTCCAACAAAACATTTGAATTTCCTACCAAAGAGATAGATAACATTTCAATTTTCAACTGAAGAGATGAGTGTTTAACAAAAGTATATATCCTCAAATGGAATGAATAATTTTCCACAAAAAAACATATCGACCAAAAAAGTTGAATTTTAAATCCAAAAAGATGAACATGCAACAACAAAAAAACTTCAAAACGAAGAAGATTAACTTTGTACCATAGGAGACGAATGATCAAAAAAATATATGGATTTTGAACTAAAAACGATCAACTTGAAGCAAAAAATGGAATTGTTAAATTTTCAGTTTAAAATTTATAAAAATTTCAACAAAATAGTTGAAAACAATTTGGATTACCTACGTAAATTATTCTGAATAATCTGGATTACTATAGGTTACAATTTTATGACTTGGATTACCTACAGTATTTCGAAACATTTTGATTTCAAGTGGATTATTCTGTATTAAAAGTGGATTACTCTGGATTACAATAAGATTACCCTTAATTACAAATGGATTGCTCCGTATTAGATATGGATTAATTCGCATACAATTGTATTACCCCGACTTGCAAGTGGATTAATACGGAATACTAGGATTACTCCGAATGACTTGAATAAGACCGGATTATCATGGATTACACTAGATTCCACCGAAATATACTGAATTACCGTGCTTACACTGGATTACCGTGGATTGGACTGGATTTTTCCATATAACTCTGGATAACACTGGATTACTCTAAATACACCGGATTATTAGTACGTATAAGCGAGTGGTCCAGAAGAGTAATGGAATTATTTGCTCCTCGTATTATAGGTAGATTATTCTGGATTACCAGTGAATCACCCTGGATTATAAGTTGAGTAATCCGTATTACTTCAGGTTACAACTGTATTACTGCATATTACAAGTGGATTATCCTTGATTACAAGTGGATTACAATGGATTACATATACATGACTTTGCATTACAATGGATTATTTCGGATTGCAAGTGGATAAATACGGAAAACTCAAATCACTCCGAAAGAATCAAATCACTCCAGATGGAACTGTATCACTTTGGATTACACTTGAATACAAGTGGATTACTGTAGAACACGCCACACTAGAACTGTATTACTACAGATTATAATTAGATTATCTTAAATTAAAAGTGGATTGCTGCTCATTACAGATGGATTATTTTGTCTTCAAAGTGGATTAATCCAGCGCACTACGATTTCTCCGAATGAAATTAATTTCTTCAGAGTAAACTGCATTACACTGGATTATTTAAATTACACTGGATTTCTCAGATAATAGCGGATTATTCTAGATTAATAAAATTACCCTGTAGAACACTGGAATACACTGAAGTACACTGGGATAATCAGATTACACTTAATTACTCAAATTACAATAGATCACACTTGATTACAGTAGATTACCCTGGATTACTCAGGTTATACTGGATTACTGAGATTACAGTGGATTATTCTAAATTACTCAACTGACACTGGATTTCACTGAATTGCTTAGATAACAGTAGATTATACTAAGTAACTCCGGTTACACTGGATCACACTGGCTTACTCCGGATACCACTGGATTACACTAAATTACTCCGATTAAAGTGGATTACTCAAGTTACACTGCATTATTTAAAATACATTGGATAACACTGGGTTACATAGATTACACTAGTTTATTCAGTTTACACTGAATTACTCAAATTACACTGGATTACACTGTATTGATCACATTACACTAGAGTATACTGGATTACTCAGATTACATAGATTGCACCGGATTAATCAGATCACACCGTAATCCACTGGATTACTTTGATTACACAGGATAACAATGCATTGCTCAATTTACACTGTATTACTCGGATTACAAT
>JAUELO010464087.1:0-12277 GCA_032357855.1 Amphibolips quercusostensackenii
GTATAGGTAGCATACATGTGACTCCGCAGAGGTCTATCATGAAATGAAAACAGCACGGAGCACGATACTCAGGAAAGCTCAGAGCTGTTGCATGTGACATAGTAGAGAGGAGTTGCGCATGCTCTATAGGAGAGGGGAGTACCACACGCGCTATGTACACTTTTTCCCGACCGATCCTTTTTATCACGTGTACAGAGCCCGTGTGACGCCTGCGTAATGAAAACCTGCTCAAGAATCCAAAGAATTAAATAATGTTAACACCAAGTAAATAATTAACTTCGTAAATAATGTGAAATTTGCAGATAATAGAAATTGTGGTACAATAAACTACTAGATACAGTACAATGATTCGCTTCAAGTACATGCAAGCCGTAAAATTGGCAACTTCGTAGAAAGAGATAAATTCTGTGCCATGTATCTTTTTAACGGTGATAGCCTAAACCCTAATTTTTCATACAATTTCTTCGGCATTAAAAAACGAAAAAAATTGCACTTATAACAGCAGGAAAATTTTTTTTTAGCTAGATATGCAGGTTTTTGTAAAACAACTTTTTTTTAGTGTTTTTCCTGAGTTTTTTTAGATTATTTTGGCAACCATATGAGATATTACAGAAACAAGCCCACTGTTGGATTAAGCATTAAAAATGCATCAAAATTATATATTCATTCTAATTGAGAAAAATTTTTACAACATCAATCACTGGTCACATTTTGTTGACCAGTGTTATAAATAAACAGTCAAATATTGCTTAATATTTAAAATTGTTTTTTCTTTAAAAAAAACTTTTGCAATTAAAATTTGTATCATTAGAAAGGTAACAATTTAGAATATAATTTAAAAAATGTTAAAAAAATAAATTCAATCTAATTTTTCGATTTTTCCTAGTCTCAAAATTTTCTGTCTATTTCCTAGTTTTTTTGGTCCAGCTGCCACCCTGGTTTCTTGAATAGTTTACAGAATTTTGGTCAATGGTTCTAAAAGATAATAAAGAGAATTGCAAGTTATGTTAACGAGATTATAAAATTCGATAGAAATGAAAAAAATGTATGTGCTGTTCAAAATTTTCCAGAGGAAAAATAGTGAACTAAAAAGAACTACTTTTTTGATAGTTTGAAAGATTCTAATGGACATTACTACAGGATATAAAATATATTGTGAAATTATTAAGAAAAAAAAACTATTTTGTTGACAGACTAAAAAACTTCAGTCGATGTTTTACCAGACATCAAGTATGTTTGAAACTATTTTACTGTCTGATCAAGATATTGATTTTCGATTAGACCAAAATTCGAAAAGTAAGATCATCTTTAAAATGAAGCAATTTGTTTTCAAAAGATATACAAATTTAAAACATGATTTATAATAGATTTTAACTTTTTTCTTTTGTTCTAGATAATTAATAACCTTTCATTTTACTTACATTCAGGCCGGATTTTTTTATCAGTGGTTCAATTCTGAAATGATACACATTTTGCCTACTAAACTTGCAAATTAAATATGATAAACTTAAATTTTTCTTTGCATGAAGACGCAATATGAAAAAAACTTTTAAAAAATTTTTTTTCTGAGAATGCTTCTTTCTATTTAATTTTTTTCAATTTATAGTCAACAATACGTAACAAAAATTAAATATTAAATACATTTCAATCTTAACACTTTTTTTTATAAATTTTTATTTATATTCTATTCAGATACACTTTGACTAATGATAAATCCCTATATTTCTTCTTACAGATCCAGCGCAGCAACACCCACTAAGGATCAACACTGGACACGGTAATTTAAAAACTAAAATAGATTCTAGTTAGATATTAGAAGATCCTGCTAAAACCTCTAGGTTTTGCATGGTTTCGTAGGCTACGTTCGAAACTCTTATATAGACGCAATTGGTTTTCCCTCTGCCATTCTTTTTCTTTCTTCTTGCTCATGACTTTTCAGATGCAATAAGCAGTATTATACACAATAAATTCAATTATTAATAATCCAATTCTGATTATTTGTTCAAGCTCTGTAACGTTATAAGTGTTATCACGGTATGTTCCATACAAACAAATCCTCGGGAATTTTCATACACCGTGACTTAATGATTCAATTTAGAGTTTAAACTGCAGATGAGTAATTTATCGTATATTCGCCTCTATTAGTCTATATTAGTCCACCCTGAATAGACATTTTATTAAAGTTTCGTGAGCGCTTTCTACGCTGACATTTTAAAGCAGGTTCCTAAATTAGTTACCCTTAACAATTGTATCTGAAAAGTCTCCCGTAGCACATGTCCGTATCCGCTTTAAGACTTCCAAGCAGGACACAGCTTATATTAGGGTACACATCAGATAACCAGGCATTTTGCAAAAAAATTGCACCAGCTAGCTCACCCATTCAGCAATGAGATTGAAAATTATTTTTTGAACATAAATAGTTTTTTTGACAGCAGACAAAGGTATCTCCAGTCAATGTATCAGAAAAACTTGGTCCTGTCTTGAGCAAGCAGAAGGCACTAATATGGAAGGTGAGCTGAAAATCTAAGCTTGGCGACACACTCACAACACACCCGCGGGCTCCAACTAAACCCAACAATGTGAACACTATACAAACGTGAGAGGATCTCAGTCTCGCAATGAGGTTAACCACCCGCTTCGCAAGACTGATGCCCCGAAACCATGACCTAGGTGACTGAACGTTCATTTTAAAAAAATACTCGGCCCTGAAATCCCTCGCCTCTTTATAAGTCCAGCAACGAAATTCCGGCCCTAAAATTTACACTGGAAAACAGAATGAAGGTCAGCGATCAGAATTCCTTGCGGATTAACGAATGGCATTGTAGAAGCCGTCCTAGCAATTTCATATACTGATCCGTTCCCGGTAATGCTCACATGTGCCAGGATGACCCGTATAATCAAGTGTTTAGTCCCTTATAATAACAAGGGCAGACCGGAAATCTGTAAATTTAACAAATTCTTGTTGCTCCTCTTCAATAACGTGCTTGAGAGCGTAGAATATTCCATATAGCTCTGCGAATAATAAAGATGCAAAATCGCTTACCCGAACGCTAAATGTAACACCAGACAACGCGATTAAGAAGCCGCAGCCTGTCGACCTAAGTCATACGCCTGTCAAGTGAGAATTTCAAGTATTAGAGCGTAGATTGAGAGGGAACGACGACTCTTTAAGATTTATGGAAATTTCTCCCAGAAGCAAATGTAAAAATACGCTTTAGCGGGTGAATACTAATCTAAATTGAATGGCTGAGTCACCCTGAATAACATTTACGTTAGGGTGGAAGCTATACAGGCTTTAATAAGCCTGTATAGAAATAAACAACCTGCACATAGGTTGTTAAAGAAATTAGAGGGCTCACGAGGTATGTGAAAATGTAAAGTTTCGGCTTGTGGGCAAGGCTCTTGAAAGAAAAAATACCAAGGCAACACACAGAAAAGCAATACAACAAAATTTCTTAAGTGGTTCGTTATTTAAAAAACACAATGAAGGAAGGGCATTGCCTTAAAAAAAAAATACTCAAGAATTCTGACAACCTAAAAGTCTGACAATCGCAGTCTAGGAAAATTCTAAAGGTTTAAATTTAAAGGATACCAATAGTGTTAAACAGGTTACAAACATTCGTTTCATAAAAGAATTTCCTATGTACAGCTTCTTGAAGATTTAAATAGTGTACAGCCTGACAAAGATTCAAAGACTTAAAAGATATATCCTAAAATAAACTTAAGATCTAAGATCTCAAAATAAATAAATTGGGATCTGTTGAACATAAGGTTAACAGCTTTCCTTAAAAGCCTTGCAAATATCGAAGTTACTTCTTAAAGTTAGTTTCCTTAATGATTGCGTATAATAGAGAAATAAAATCCCACGGTGCTCATTAAATTAGGAATTTTAAGAAATTCAGCAACTCAAACAAACTTAAAAAAATCCAAATATTTAAAGAATTTATCAATTTTCTAAAATCTTTACAAATACATAACAGAGGAATTTCAAGCTTTAAAGAATTTTTAATGAACTCGCAGTTTTCAGCATTTTGCATTTATCTGCCCTATTCATATAGCCAGCAAAAACTATGAAAGAAAAAAGTTCCTCAAACATTTCTGTGATTTGACGAAGATTTCAATGGCTTTAAGCAGGTTGACCAAACTTTCGATAATAACCCGAGTTAAAATAGTATGCTTATTAGCTTGCATTCAATGTCAAAAAATTATATTAAAGTAACTACCCTTATGATTTCTACGCAGAAAAATAAAAATAAAATTTTAATTAATAATACTCCAAATTCAAATCATTTCAGATCGCAAACTCCGTGATTAAATTATACACTTGATATTTAGTGCTTCATTAACCACATAAAGCCCTCCAAAAATATTTAAAGAATTTACGAATTGATAATATATTCAATGCTTTCACGATGCTTCATTATAATAAAATAAAAGAATTTTTTCTTTTTTCGGGTTTCAATTGTGCGCAGAGCTTCGAATCTTGCAAAGGTTTCGTAAACATTGCAGCTCACTTCTTTAGGGCTAACCTGAAACTGAAATTTCAGGTTATGTTAATTTTATTTATACTCTCTATGATACCTATGATTGGTAAGAGTGCCCCACTATGGAGGCTGATTGAATCTGACTGGCCAATAAAGTCTTTTTCAAAAAACCCGGAACAACAAGAAGCTAAATGAGATTGGTATTATATCCGTTGTCCCTATAATGTTATTAGGTTGTTTTAGGAATTCAATTGATTCTCTATTTTTTCTTGGAAAAATATTGTGCGTTTTTGCGATAATAGTTGTTTCGTCAAATAAAATGCTATGTCCTATTTCGATGTAATGCTTAGCTAGTACTGATTGCGTTAAATGCTGTAGCCTGACTTTATTCTCCTGTTCCTTGACACGCTGGCTCACCGTTCTCCCGATTTCTGCAATGTACACTTTGCCGCAAGCGCAAGGGATTCCATAAACTCTAGGATCACTGAAAGCTGTCTTTCTATCTTAAGGTTTGTTATAGAATCGTCCTATTTTCGCAGGTGGTTTAAATCAAGGGGCTATTCACTCTGAAGTCGGCTGTAGTCAGTGTGACGTAATTTTAGCAATGTCATGTGACTTTAATCGTACTTTCCTGACTTTGTTTGACTCTAGTTGTTGAATTCGTTAGTTGTTGATTTCAAATTCAAGCGATGACTGTCGACTTCGTTCCGACTTCGTCCTGACTTTATGACTCGGTTCGACATAGCGCGACGTCATAGCTGCAACGACTTTAACGTTGCTTTTCATAGCATTACCTGATTTTGTTACGACTTCACGCAAAAATCTAACGTTCGAAACATTAGGTTTCAGAGTTAATAGCTCCTTTGTTTAAATATAGGTTGAATATTGTGTTTGTTAAGAATACTTACTATTTGTTCTGCGATAGCTTGGATGTAGTGTAGAGTAGTGATCGTTTTTCTCTCTCTTTCTTTAGTAGATTGTGTTGACTTGTTATTCTGAGTATATTTTTATGTTGCTTTATTAATTTATTTGTTTGTGTAATCGTTCTGTATTAGGCTTTGTTTAACGTTTTGTAATTCCTTTCATAAATTATCTTTATCTGTTATAATGACAGCTGTGTATACAAGGGAGTTGATGACCGATTGCTTTTGAGATGGGTGGTGGTGTGAGAAGGCACGTAGGTATCTCTTTTGTTTGTAAGTTTTCTGTAAACTTTATGTCCTAATGTGTTATCAGATCTTTTGCAAACTAGTACCTCCAGAAAAGGTAATTTTCCATTTTGTTCAATTTCTATGGTAATTGAATATCAAGGTGTATTTAATAAATGAAATAAAAAAACTGGTATAATTCGTCTAGTCGATGTCTTCTGATGACAAAAGTGCCGTCAACATAACGGCACCAAAATTTTTGTTTGAGCTTGGATTGTTTAAAGATTTTAGTTTCTAGATTTTCCATAAAAATATTAGCTGTTACTGGTAAGATTGAAGATCTTTTTGCTGCTCCTGAGGTTTTTTAGTAGAATTGCTTATTGCAAGAAAAGTTAGTATTATTAGGGCGGTGTATTGTCAAGGGTATGAGATCGAAAGGGATGTTTACAAAGAATTTAATTATATCAATTGCATCAGAGATTGGTAATTTCGTAAAGAGGTACACTATTTCGAAACTAACTAGGATGTGTTTAGGTCAAATGTGAATCTGTTACTAGGTCGCAAGTTGGTGAGTTTATTGCGCTGACGATCGGTCTGAGTGAAATGTTGCTTTTGGAACGAGTGGTAGGCGCGGGCCGAAAACTCAAGCATATCACGAGTTTCGAGAACATTTTTCAAGACATGAATAAACGGCTCTTCTCCATGACATGTACTGTATTTTTTTTTTGAGTAAAGATGCGCAAAATGTGAAACGTATTCTGCTGGTGGCGGATTAAACGTGACCTCTCTTCTTGAGTCGGCACTAGCCTGACCGCGCACTACTGCGCTTGCGTCTACATTTTATACCTGCTATATAATGTTGAATCGCATACCCTGAGACCATGGTTTTACTGCGAGGTACAATATTATATACGCGTCTATGTACGCTGATCAAAAAGAGAGATGTTACGGTCAGTTTGCGAGCATCAGACCACGCTCATTTTGCACGGCTACCTTAGAAAAAAAACTATTCTCTAAAAACCGTGTGCAATCATAAATATTGCGCACGCTTACGAAAAAAAAGCATACGCAATATTTAGGATTGCGCACGTCGTGTTGAAAAATAAAGTACGT
Source organism: Amphibolips quercusostensackenii (assembly GCA_032357855.1). Taxonomy (NCBI): domain Eukaryota; kingdom Metazoa; phylum Arthropoda; class Insecta; order Hymenoptera; family Cynipidae; genus Amphibolips; species Amphibolips quercusostensackenii. The sequence continues at coordinate 6,746 of JAUELO010464087.1, forward strand.
AACTACTTGCAGTAGAGTGATTTTCAACTCCTGTGGATTTCTTCTACTCGTTTCGCTTGTGCAATAACATCATACAAGACGAAAATCGCTCTACCGCACAGCGTCACGTAATGTACTGTTTCCAAAAGGCTGGAAAATTCCACTCGACATTTAAGAAGACATCAAATATGTTTTAGAACTATTTTACTGTCTTATTAATAAATTAATTTTCGATTGCAACACCGATCAGTAAACATTCATTTACTGAAAATGTTTCTTTAAATTAACTTTTTAATAATTTGTAGTCAACAATTCGCAACAAAAATTAAATTTGGATTATCTTTTAATCTCAACACATATTTTACATAACTTAATTTATATTGTGAAGAGATACTCTTTGGCTTTGTATCTAAAAAAATTTTTTCGATTTTATTTCTAACTTTCAAAACTAAAGCCTTTGACACACACTCAGCTCAGATTGTTTTTTAAAATACTTTACGTTCGAAGTTCTTTGCAGGAATTTTTTCTACGTACACTGATGAAAATGATAGTTTGTTTCAAACCATTAACAGTGGCCCCAGGTAATTTTAAAACTAAAATACAGTTTTAATAAATATTTAGAAACGCCAAAACCTTTGGTTTTTTATGGTTTCGTAGTCTACGACTGAAATCCTTATATAAACACAATCGGTTAGTCATTTGTCTGTCTTCTTTTTCATCTTTCTTGCGCGTGGATTTCAAGATACAGTAACTAGTGTAACACTCAATATATTCAATTAATAGTGATCCAATTCTGATAATTCGTTTAAGTTCCGTAAAGTTATGATAGCGATTAAGGTCTGTTCCATTCAAACAAGTCCTCAGAAGTCCTCCCGGTCCAGCGGCCACGCTGATTTCTTATATATTTCGCGGCATTTTTGTCAATGATTCTAACGGATGAAAAAAAGAATTTCAATTTTCTTTAAATTCTCTAAAAAAAAAAATTAAAAAATAGAAGACTATTTCTCTGATTGATTAAAAGATTCTAATCGGAATCTTACCAGACATTAAATATATTTTAGAAATATTCACTGTCTAATCAAAAAATTTATTTTCAATCAGATCAAAAATTAAAAGGTTAGTTTATTCTCAGACTTAGACAATTTGCTTTTTAGAGATATAAAAGTTTATGTCATGGTTCGTAGTAGATTTCAACTTTTTTTCTTCATTGTAGATAATTTAAAATCTTTAGCTTTACTCATAATGGGGCTGGAATTTTTTTTTTTTTTGACCATAACATCGATCAGAGGATCTGTTCTGAAGTAAGCCTGAAATAATATAAAATGATAAAAATAAAATAAAATATAAAAATAGAATATAAAATAAAATAAAAAATATAACATGAAATATAAATATGAATAACTATAAATAGAATAAAATGAAATATAAAAATATAAAATAACGTAATAAATATAAATAAGAAAATTAATAAAATAATGAAATAAATAAAAAATTATCTGAAAAAATATTCTTACTGAACATGCAAATGAAATATTATGAATTGGAGTTTTCATTTGCATGATGACACAAGATGAAAAACACATTAAGCCTTTTCTAATTTTTTTGAGAATGCTCCTTTAAATCAAATTTCAAATAATTTATAGTCGACATTGTGAAGCAGGAATTAAATTATGAATGGCTTTTTGAAATATACTCTGGCTTTGTATTTAAAAATTTTGTCTAATTTTATTATTGATTTTTAAAACTATAACTCTTGACCTGCACAGAACAAAATTTTTTTTTTAATACTTTGTGTTTTAAATTTTTTATTGTAATTTTTCTCCGTACACTCAAAAGAAACATTTTTTTGAATCAAGCTATTAACACTGGCGTTACTAAAAAAAAATTGTTAATGAAAGATACTTACGTTTCTGCTTACAGAAGGAACAGCTGCAGCGGCAGTAGGGGCCCGTATCATTAGAGGTAATTATGAAACTACAATACAATCTTAATAAGTATTGGAGAATTTTGTCAAAACCTCTAGTTTTCAAACGGTTTTGTAGGCTACGTTTAAAACCCTTATCTAAACACAATTGGTTGTCTGTCTGTCTTCTTCTCTTTTGCTTGGGTCTTCTTTGATACAATAAGCTATGTAACACTCAATATATTTAATTACTAATGAAACAAACCCAATCTTATTATTTTAAGTCCCGTAAAGTTCTTAGAGTTAAAAAAGTCTGTCCCAAACACGCAAGTCCTCAAGACTTTGTATATACCGTGATTCAATTATCTAATTTCATAATAACATTGAAGATAAGTGATTTATCGTACATTGGCCTATATTAGCCATCTAAGGCACACTAAAGTCCACTTTGAATGAACATGACATTTTACTAGACACCTAACATATTTTAAAACTTTCCCACTGTCTAATCAAGAAATTGATTTCCGATATTATCAAGCTTTACCAGATTTACTAGATTTTATTTTACTTATATTGGTACCGAAAAAAAATGTATATATATATTTTTTAAATAGGCAGCACGACTAATCAGAGGATCTATTCTGGAATGAGCCACACTGTCTCTACTAAACTTGCAAATAAAATATTATGAATTAGAGTTTCTATTTGCATGATGACGAAATATGAAGAACACCTTAAACCTTTTTCAATTCTTTTGAAAACGATCTTTACAGTATCATTTTTAGTAATTTAAAATCAACGATTTTAAGCAGAAATTGAAGTTAAAATAGGTCTAAATCGGAAAACCTATTTTAGAAAGCTTAATTTATATTGTATTGAATAAACAATGGCGTTCACTGAAAAGTTCATTAATGAAAAATCTTAATATTTCTTATTGCAGAAGCGATAGCTACAGCATCACTAGGGAGCCGTCGAGCCAGAGGTAAGTTAAAAAATAAAATACAATTTAAATAAGTATTTAAAAATTTTGCCAAAGCGACTAGTTTTTTGAAGGTTTCGTAGGCTACGTGCAGATGAAAAATTATCGTATACTGGCCCCTGTCAGCCACGTAATGCATATAGAAGTCCACATTGAATAAACTATTCACCAAACATTCGTAATCTCCTCCCAAGCTGACAGTTCAAAGAAGGTCCCTTAATTAGTTACGTCTTATATTCGAATTTGAAAAGTCTCAAGTGGTAGATGTCTTCATACGCTTCGAACCCTTCATCCATGAAGCAGATAATATCAAGGCACAAATCGGATAATTAGGCTAGAGTACTCTCAAAAAAATTGCTACAGTTCGCTCACCAATTTAGCAGTAAGATTAAAAATTATTTTGATAATATGAAACAGTTTTTTAGTCAGCAAACCCAAGTATCTCCGATGGATGTATCGAAAAAACGCGGTTCTGCCTGAAGTAAGCCGAGGGCACTAATAGAAAAGGTGAGCTGAACTTTAGAGCTTGGCGACCCACTGATGGTCCACCCGTAGGCTCCACAAAATCCAGACAAAGTAAACACCCGTACAAACAAGAGATGATCTCAGTTTCATAGTGAGATTAATGAACTACCTCGCAAGACTGATGTTTCAGAATCATGAACTAGGTGACTAAGTAATAAAAGGGTTTTTCCGGGTATCAATTGTGAGAAAAACTACTAATCTTGCTGACGATCCGTAAACGTTGCAGTTCACTTCTTCAGGGCTAACCTAACTATGGTAACTGGTTGAACCTGATTGGCCAATCAAGTCTTTTTAAAAAAACCCAGGAGAACGGGAAGCCAAATCAGATTGATATTATATCCATTGTTTCTATTAATGCTATCAGGGTGTTTCAAGATTTCAATTGCTTCTCAATGTTTTCTTTAAAAAATATTACATGGTTTTGTGATGATGGTAGTTTTGTCAAATAAAATGCTATGTCCTGTTCCGATATGATAACCAGCTAGTGCAAATTGCGTGAAATGTTTCAGCCTGACTTTACTTTCTTGTTCCTTTACACGCTGGCTCGCCGCTCTCATGGTTTCTCCAATGTAGACTTTGCGACAAGAGCAAGGGATTTTATGAAGTCCAGGATCACTGTAAGGTGCCTCTTTATCTGAAGAGCTGTTCTGAAGCTGTCCTATTTTTGCAGGTGGTTTAATTATAGTTTGGATATTGTGTTTGTTGAGAATTCTTTCTATTTGTTTTGTGCTATCTTGGATGTAGGGTAGAATGGTGGTAGTTTTACTCTCTCTTTCTTCAGTAGATTGTATTGACTTGTTATTTTAAGTGTATTTTTTCATTGCTTTATTAATTTAATTGTTTAAGTAATCGTTCTGTATTAGGATTTTTCTAACGTTTTGTAATTTCTTTTTTAGGTTATCTTTATCTGTTATGAAGACAGCTCTGTAAACAAGGGAGTTAATGACCGATTGCTTTTGGAATGGGTGGTGGTAGGAGAGGGCATGTAGGTATCTGTTTGCATGGGTGGGTTTTCTGTAAACCTAATGTCATAATGTGTTGTCAGATCTTTTGTTAACTAGTGCGTCCAAAAAAGGCAATTTTCCATTTTGTTCAGTTTCCATGGTAAATTGAATGTTAAGATATAATTAATTAATAATATCAAAAAACTTGTATAGTTCGTCTAGTCCATGTCTTTAGATGACAAAAGAGTCGTCAACGTAACAGTATTAAAGTTTCGGTTTAAGCTTGGATTGTTTGAAAATTTTAGTTTCTAGAAGGAAGTATTTTTAAAACAGTGTTCTATTAATGGTATGAGATCGTAGGCAAAGTTTGCAAAGAATTTAATTTACCGATTGTATTAGAGATTAGTACTTTTGTAGGGAGAGATACTATGTCAAAACTAACTAGGATGTCTTTGGGTTGAATTTGAATCTCTTGTATCTTCTTGAAGTTTTTTACGTGTGTAGTAGAGTTTTCTGTGGATGAATATAGTTCTTTAGCGAGGAAGCGTGCTAGGTTGCAAGTTGGTGAGTTTATTGCGCTAACGATCGGTCTGAGTAGAATGTTATCTTAGTGGATTTTTGTGAGTCCATAAAGTTTTGGGGAGATGTGATTATCAGGTATTAATTCATATATTTTTTTGTTGTCAAGCTTAGATTCTTATAGTAAAGTTTTTGTTTTGACTTAGTGTTCACATGAAAGAATATTCGGCTCTGTAAACTTTCGTCTTTACATAACGCCAGGTAAAAAGAACCCAGCTCTACCGAGCCCAACCCTAGATTAACAAACACTTTAGAGAAGATCCTAAGCGCACCTGAATAGTGTTTTTTCGCGAACTCTGGAAATAGTAACCCTGAAGAAATTTTTTTCTCTAAACGCTGACCCCGACTTAAACTGCACATTGATTGCCGCTGACAAATTCTCCCACTCCTTGTCAAAATAGGAGGGTGTTTATAAGGCATTCACCGACAATTTAAAGACAGCAATCAACTTCAAGCCAATAATCTAGCCGCAGCTCTTTGTACGTTTTCGTAATATTTTGTCCCTGGCAAATCTCGCTAAAGATATTGATTTGATATTAAGGGGTCTCCGAAAAAAGAATGAAGATGGGTGCAGAACTCATACAGATCAGCGCAACTCGGAGAGATGCATACTGAACCCGAGC
>JAUELO010464095.1:0-12276 GCA_032357855.1 Amphibolips quercusostensackenii
AGCAGGGATATACAGTGGATTTTGTTATTATTATCATTATCATTAATTAATAAATCATTACCGATTCACACCGATTTTGAGGGCGGATAGCATTCAGATAAGTGACAATTTCGACGTGCGACCGGTTGCGTATTCGTAACGTTTTTACTAATATCGAGTGGACGGTTTGATGCAGAGGATGATTGTTTGCATTTGATGATATGGTCGAATATCTGCCTTTAAACCCGACTGCCGAAAAACTGGCTAAGCTCAAAAGGTAGTTTTCTGCAAATTTCCTCTCCCCTGGCCAAGCTTAAACTTTTAAAGTTTCCCTTTACTCTGTTTTCTTGATCGTGCGATGATAATTTGATGACTTGTTTGCATTTTTTTGTCTATGTATTATATATAATTAAATTACAAACTTTTCAGAAAAATATTTGTATTGTACCCTTTTTAAAGGGAGTGATAGAGAATAATCCCTCCAAAGAAATTTTGTATCTTATCTTTTGAACAAATAGAGTCAGTGTTTTTTTAATTTAAAACAATAAATTCAATTTTTTTATAATTTTTTTTTGTTTGAAATTCCGCGTCGTGTAATCGCTTTTTATAGAATATATATGTAAAAAATAATCAGAATTTTCAACAAATAAAGCAACGCTGTCATTTTTACTGGTCCAGACCAATAAGTTAAAAATGATTCAATTTTAAAAATTCACCATGGAAACTTATTGACTTTTGTAAGAATTAATTTTATGTATTGAAAATTAAGTCATTTTTAATTTGACATCTGTATAATTGTTCTTTAAAAAAATAATTCGAAGTTGCATAATTTTATATTATCCACATTAAATACTGAAGATTCTTCAACTTCAAATATTTAAAATTGAAGAATTTTCATTTATAATTCTTGTAAAATTAAACTATTACATAAGCAGTGAAATTAGATACCTATAAAATATGAAACATTGAAATTTAAAAATTCAAAATTCTACATATATTTTTTAAATTGAAGAAATTCAAATCTTTTAACTGTTCAAAATTGAATCAATTTTAATTGCGAATATTAAATATTTAAGACCTGAATAGATTTTGATGGAATTAAAAACTCTTGACACTGGACAAGATTAACCATTTTTATTTATAGATTTTCAAACTAAAATAAATTTTTAATCTAAATCTTCACAATTTATTATTTTATTTAATTTTAAATTTGTAAAGATATATCATATTTTGTAGAAAGTTCGTTTTTTTACCATTAATTTTTCTTCAAATAAAAATTCTACTTTTTCATTTTTGGTTGAAAATTAATCTTTTTTCATTAGAAATTCAACTTTTTGGTTGAAAATTGGTTTGTTTTGATAGAAAGATTAATCTTCTTGTTTGAAAATTAATTTTTTCGGTTGACATTTTAGCTACTTTGTTTTAAATCAAGCTTTTTTGTTAAATTTATTTTTTCAAAAATTATCATTTCAGTTTTAAAATTGATTTTTTAAACTCAAAATTCATGTATTCCATTTTTCGTTTAAAATTGATCTTTTCTGCTAAAAGTTCAACTAGTTGAATGAAAATTGGTCTTTTTTGGTTCCTCGCTATTAGTCTTTTATTTTGGTTCCCCTTGAATTTTATTCATCTTTTTGGTTAATAAGTTAACTAAATTGTTTAATATTCAATATCTTTATCACAAATTCTTTTTTTTCGAGAATCATTATTTTAGTATAAAAATGGATTTATTTGACTTAAAATTTATCTATTCCATTTTTGTTTAAAAATGGATCTTTTTCTGATAAAAATTCAACTTTTAGGTTGACTAAATAACTACTTTGTTTTAATTATATTCTTTTATTAAAAATGATCTTTTGTTGAAGATTCATCATATTTTGTTGAAAAATCGTTTTTTAGCCTTAATTTTTTTCATTTGTATTTTTTATTTTTGCTTGATTGATTTGTTTACTTTTTTTTGATAAAAACTTCATGTATTTTGTTTTCTTGGTCAACATTAATTTTTGTAGCCAAAAATTCAAGTCTTTTATTTTTGGATTGAAGTTTATCCTTTTCAGTAAAAATTGAACTGTTTGATTGAAATTTCATGTATTTTGTTGAAAATTCGTTTTTTTTAATAAACAACAATTTTTAAACTTAGAATTTGACTCTTTTATTCTTGGTTAAAAATTTATCTTTATGTATTAAAAATTCAACAATTTGGTTGAACATTAGTCTGTTTTGGTGGAAAGTTAATCTTCTTAGTTGAAAATTCATCTTTTTGGTTGATAATTTACCTACTTTGTTTGAAATTACACTTTTTTGTTACAATATTTCTTTAAGAATTATTATTTTAGCTCAAAATTTATTTTTCCCACTCAAAATTAATTTTTCTATTTTTCATTAAAAAAGTTTCTTTTTAAATTCAACTATTTGATTAAAAATTATTCTTTTTTGGCTCATCGCTATTAGTATTTTTTTTTGCTTCTTCTTGGTTGAAAATTCATAATTTTCATTGATAATTTAACTAAATTGTTTAATATTGAATATCTTTATTAAAAATTTTGATTTTTTTTTGGTTCAAGAATTATCATTTTAGTTTTAAAATTGATTTTCTTAACTCAAAATTTATCTATTCTATTTTTGTTTGAAAATTATTCTTTGTTGATAAAAATTCAACTTTAAAGTTTATTAAGTAACTTATTGGTTTAAATTTATATTCTTTTGTGAAAAATTATTTTTTTATGGACGATTCATTATATTTTGTTGAAAATTCGTTTTTTTGGTCAACTATGATTTGCTTAACTAAAAATTCAACTCTTCCATTTTTTGTTAAAAATGTATACATTTTAGTTGAAAATTCAACTGTTTCATTGAAACTTCTTGTATTTTGTTTTCTTGGTTAAAATTAATTTTTTTAACTAATAATTTATCTCTTTCTTTTTTGGATAAAAATTGATCCCTTTTAGTTGAAAATTTACCTGTTTGATTGGAACTTCACGTATTTTGTTGAAAATTCGTTTTTTTTTTTGTTAAATATTAATTATTTCAACTAAAAATTCTACTATTTTATTTTTGTAAACATTTCTCCTTTTTTATTAAAAATTTCACTATTTGGTTGCAAACGAGTCTGTTTTGATGAAAATTAAATCTCCTTGGTTGAAAAAAAATGTACTTTTAAATTGATTAAGTAACTGCTCGGTTGAAATTTAAATTGTTTTGTCAAAATTACTTTTTTGTTCAAGATTCATCATATTTTTTTCAAAATTTATTTTCTGGCTTAACATTAATTTTTTTAACTAAGAATTCTACTTTTCCATTTTTTTTTTCAATTTATCCCTTTTATTAAAAATTTAACTGTTTGGTTGAAAATTAGTCTTCCTAATGGAAATTTAATCTTCTGGGTCGTTAACTTCATCTTTTTGGTTGATAATTTAACTATATGAATATTAAATTTCTATATTGAAGATTGTTTTTTTGTAGGAATCATTATTTTAGTTTTAAAATTGATTTTTTTAACTCAAAATTTATCAGATGCCATTTTTGTTTAAAAATTGATCTTTTTTATGAAAACTCAACTTTTTAGCTAACAACTTTACTACTTGGTTGAAATTTGAGCTGGTTTGTTCCAACTTAATTTTTTTGGTCGAAGATTCGTCATATTTTGTTAAAAATTAGTTTTTTTCATAACATCACTTTTGTAACTATAAATTTAACAATTCTATTTTTGGTTAAAAATTTACATTTTTTAGTGAAATGTTCAACTAAATTATTATTGAATTATTATTATTTAGCTTATCATTAAAAATTAAATTTCATTAATTATTGCATCACATAGGTAATTCAAATATAAGAAAATCCTTGAATCGAGGTATCAATTAGCTTTTTTCTAAACAAACATAACTTTAATTATACTTGAGTTTTATTAGTTTTATTTTACAGCATTTTTATGTTTGAATTTCACGTTTTTGCGCATAATTAAAAAAAAATGATTTATTATTAGGCGCTTTTGATTTATATGTCAAATTGATTCTTTAAAAGATTATGTTTAGAATTATGTTAATATGTAATTATATTTAACTTTTTTTTTTAAGATAACAAAATCTGAACCAGAGACGTACGACTTCATCGTTGTAGGAGCTGGATCTGCTGGATGCGTAGTGGCAAACAGGCTCACAGAGATAAACGAGTGGAATGTAAATATGTTCAACAGTATTACAGAAAAAACTGGGGGTTCACTAAAATTGCGGCTCAAATAAAAGTTGGTATCATTAAGAACTTGAGCTCCAACAGATATCTATAGAGACGCAAAAACGTTCCTTTATAGTTTAGAGCGCACTTAAAAAGAACAACATTAAGGCGCATTCACAAACCACCCCTTATTCATGATTTTGAAAAATACCATTTTTTTATTTAATATTAATAATCAAAAATAATTATATTTTAACATGTCAAGTAGTACGTAAATTGGTTTTTCACAACGCCCTGTATGAAAGTTCGAATTTCGACGCCTGCGTAGCGCGAAGAAAGTATCCGATTGCATACTACTTTACTTTCCAACCGCTACGTCATCTACTTTCTGCCCTAGGGAAGAAAGTGAATTTCAGTCCTTTTTTTGATAGATAGGTCAGCGAGCGACGACTTTGAGTTGAACAGCCTGCTCTATTGCGCATGTGACTACCAAAAATTTTTTAAACTTTCAGTTTCCAAAATTCAAAATTTTTGTAAATTTTTAAAACTTTTGAAAATTTGCAATTTTTTATTTAATACAATTTTTGAAAATTGTAAAAATTTTATATATTTTTAAAAGTTTTAGAAATTTTGAAAAATTTTGAAAATATTGATAAAATATTTTTGTGAAAATTTTAATCTTTTTTTTTTAATTATTTGGTTATATTATTAAAAATTATAAAATTGGATCTGCTAATTTTAACTTTGAAGGTTAATAGTTTAATTAACTTAAAATTCTATTTATATGAACTTAAAAATAAGTTAATTAAACTTTTAGATTTAAAATCGAATAATAGAAACAAAGATTTCTTTTTTATATTTAATAAAAATATTTTTATTACTTGAAATTTCACAAATTTAAAATTTGTTGAAAGTTTCACATTTGTTTAAAAAGTTTGAACAATTGTGTAAATTTTGTCAACTTCTGGAAATGTTTGGAAATTTATAAAAATTATTAAAATTTTAAAATTTTTCGAAAGTTTAAAATTTTTTTTAATAAGTTTGAAAATTTTGCATATTGTGAAAAATTTTGAAAATTTTTTGAAATGTTTGAAAATTATACAAATTTTTAGAAATTTTCAGATATTTTGGAAACTTTTTTAAAATTCTCAAAAAAATTTTAAAATTTTTGGAAATTTCAAAAATTTTGAATTTTTTGAGTTTCAATATTTTTTCAAAAGTTTGGAAAATATTAAAATGTTCAAAGATTTGAAAAATTTTTTAAAAGTTTTGCAAATTTAAAAAAATTTTTTTTAATTTTTTGAAAATTTTGAAAATTAATAAAATTTTTAGAAGTTTTTGGAAATTTTAAAAATTTTGAACATTTTGCAAAATTATAACGAAAATTTTTTATAATTTGCAAAAATTTTTCAAAAGCTTAAAAATCTCTAAAAATTGAAATACTTTCCAAAATTTAAAATAAAATTTAAAACTTATAAATTCTCAAAAAATTTCAAAATTTTTAAAATTTCTACAAATTTTTCAAATTTTTTTCTCATTTCCCAAAATTTTAATGCTTTGATAAATTGTCGAAAAATTTCCAAAAGTTTGTAAAATGTTCAAAATTTTCAATATTTCCAAAATTTCCAAAATTCCCAAAAATTTCTAAAAATTTTAATAATTTCCAAGCTATTCAAAACATTTAAAAAATTTGTCGAAATTTGCAAAACTTTTCAAAAATTTTTCAAATCTTAAAAAATTTTAATATTTTCCAAACTTTCAAAAAAAATTGAAACTCAAAAAATTCAAAATTCTTAAAATTTCCAAAAAATTTTAAATTTTTAAAAATTTAAAAAAAATTTAATGATTTTAAATTTTTTGAAAATTTAAAAAAATTTCCAAAATATCTAAAAATTTGTATAATTTTCAAACATTCAAAAAAATTTTTCACACTGCAAAATTTTCAAACTTATTAAAAAAAAATTGTAAGCTTTCGAAAAATTTTTAAATTTTTATAATTTTTAAAAATTTCCAAACATTTCCAAAAGTTGCCAAAATTTACAAAATCGTTTAAGCTTTTCAAACAAGTGTAAAACTTTCAACGAATTTTAAATTTGTGAAATTTCAAGTAATAAGAATATTTTTATTAAATCTAAAAAAAATATCTTTGTTTCTATTATTAGATTTTAAATCTAAAAGTTTAATTAACTTATTTTTAAGTTCATATAAATATAATTTTAAGTTAATTAAACTATTTGCCTCCAAAGTTAAAATTAGGAGATCTAATTTTATAATTTTTAATCATATAAGCAAATATTTAAAAAAAGATAAAAATTTTTTCAGAAATATTTTATCAATATTTTCAAAATTTTTCAAAATTTTTTAAAAAGTTTGGAAATTATAAAAATCTTTTGCAAATTTTTGCGAATTTTGAAAAATTTTTGAAATTTTGAGATTATTAAAATTTTTGGCAACTAAAAAAATTTTGGAGTTTGTGGAAATTTTTTAATATTTTCAAGTTTCAAAATTATTAAAATTTTTGGAAAATTCTTGTAGATTTTGAAAACTTTTGGAAGTTTGAAAATTTTTATTAAATAAAAATTATGATAATTGTAAAAACTTTATTAATTCCTGGAAGTTTTGAAAATTTTGAAAAATTTTGAAAATATTGGTTTTTTTTTTTAATTTTTGGAAAGTTTCAAACTGCTTTGTAAAGCTTGAAAAATTTTGTGAATTTTCTATATTTATGTAAAATTTGAAAACTTTTGAAAATTTTTTGAAAGTTTAAACATTTTTAACATCACTACAATTTTTGAAAATTGTAAAAATTTTTTAAAAATTTTGGAAATTTTTGGAAATTTTAGAAAATTCTCAAAATTTTGAAATTTTCTTTAATTAAAAATTTTTTTTTTTAATTTTTGGAGATTATTAAAATTTTTGGAAATTTTTTAAAATTTAAAAAAATTTTGAAAGTTGTGAACATTTTGCAAACCTTTGGAAATTTTTTGACAATTTTTGAAATCATTAACATTCTTGGAAATTTTAAAAAATGTTAAAATTTTTGAAATTATGAAAATTTTTTAAGATTTTTAAAATTGTAAAAAATTTTTGCAAATTATAAAAAATTTTTGAAATATTTTAAAAAGTTTGGAAATTATTAAAATTTTTATAAATTTTGGGAAATTTTAAACATTTTGCAAACTTTTGGGAAGTTTTCGACAATTTTTGAAATCATTAAAATTTTTGGAAGTTTTGAAAAATTTGAAAATTTTGCAATTTTTTTTAAGTTTCAAAATTTTTTAAAAAGTTTGGAAGTTATTAAAATTTTTCAAAACCCTAAAAAATTTTGGAAATTGGTGGAAATTTTTTTATTTTTTGATGTTTTGAAATTATTAAAATTTTCGGAAAATTTTCGTAAATTCTGAAAACTTTTGGAAGTTTGCAAATTTTCATTAAGTACAAATTGTGGAAATTGTGAAAATGTTATTAATTTTTGAAAGTTTTGGAAATTTTGAAAAGATTGATCATTTTTAAATTTTTTGAAAGTTTTACACTTTTTTGTAAAGCTTGAAAAATTTTGGGAATTTTCTAAATTTATGTAAATTTTGGAAGCTTTTGAAAATTTTTTGAAAGTTTGAAAATTTTTGACATCATTACAATTTTTGGAAATTTGAAGAAACTTAAACAAATTTTGGAAATTTTGAAAAATTTTAAAAATTTTGAAATTTTATGTAATTAAAATTCTTTTTAAAAGTTTGGAGATTATTGAAATTTTTGAAAATTTTGAAAATTGTGAACATTTTGCAAACTTTTGGACATTTTTGGAAATTTCACAAAATGTGAAAATTTTTTTAATTTTTGCAAATATTAAAAATTTTGAAATTTTTTGAAAATTTTGCAAATTGTTGAAAATTTTGGAAGTTTTTTTGGAAGCTTGAAAATTACTCAAATTTTTAGACATTTTTGGAAATTTTCAAAATTTTGGTACTTGAAAATTATAAAAAAAATTTTGAAATGATTAAAAGTTCTGCAAATTTAAAGATTTTAAACAATTTTGAAAATTTTCACGTTTTTTGAAAGTCAAATTTTTTCTTAAAGTTTGGAAATTATTAAAATTTTTGCAAATTTTAAAAAATTTTTTAAATTTCATAATAAGTTTAGAAATTATTAAAAATTTCAGAAACATTAAAAATTTTTGGAAATTTGTGAAAATTTTTAAATTTTTTGAGTTTTAACATTTTTTTAAAAGTTTAAAAATTATCAAAATTTTTATAAATTTTTGGGAGTTTTGAACATTTTTGGATATTTTGAAATTTTTTTTTTAATTTGTTAAAATTTTGAAATTATCGAAAGGTTTTGCATGCCTTTCCCAGACAATACATAGTTCTTTGTCTACTATGCCTCTTTGGTTCTATTAGCCTTCAGCTCTCAAACTGATCAGTTGTCAAAATTGGAAATGCCCAATTGAAAGTCGAACTTTTAGCAGGCTTTTTGTGAAAAAAAAGTATACGTGCCAAGGGGGGAACGCAGTTTATCGACTCGTGTGAAAGCTGCCCTCGCTTCGCTCCGGTAGCAATCTTCACACTCGTCGGAAATCGCTGCCTTTCTTCCCTTGCCACGTAATCTACTATTACTAAATTCTCAACATTAGGTCAAAAAACAGAACGAGTAATCAGTAAATGAAATTTTTTTTTTTGTTCTTTCAAGAGGCGAAAAGTACAATAATTTTCAGAGATTATAAGAGACGACTAAAAAAAAAAATTGATGACACTTTAAAATTTTTTAATTGAGTCGTTCCCGGGTAATGAAATTCTCGAAATTATAAAATTATCAAAATTTAAAAATACCAAATCTGGAAACTCCCGAATAATGAAATTCCCGACAGAAAATTGCCAAATTATAAAATCTCCGAACTACGAAATTCCCGAAATGAAACAATTGAAGAAATAGTCTTTAGTAGATAATAATTATTTATTTATTAAAAATACAATGATCAAATGTGTTTACCGAAGAAAATTTTTTAAAATAGTTATAGTTTTTAAAGATTATTGTTTGAATAGAAATAACTATTAATGTTGAGAGTTGTATTACATTTTTTTCAATTATCGATATTTTAAATTAAAACAATAATTTTTCAAAACTTTAAAGGTGACAAAAATTTGTTTCTGTGATAAAAAATATTTAATTCTTTTATTTCAAATTAATAAATGATATTTATTAAACAAAGAACTTTTTAAGTGCTCAAATGCAGGAATTTCATAATTCGGAAACTTCCTAGTTCGGATATTTTATAATTTGGCAATGTCCTGTCAGGTATTTCTAATTTTTGTCTAATTTTCAATTGCAGCAAGATAAAAATTAATGTTGACAAACATAGTGGTTTTAACTATTTATTATTATTGTTAATAATATTATTTTAGAATAATACTAGATATTGCGGTTTTTTCTTCAATTTTCAACTTTTTGTTCACTTTTCACTTCAAATGAGTTAATATTTAATTTAGTACAGCAAAAAAAATTATTTAACTAAATTATTAAAATCATAATATAAATAATCATAATTGTACTGTATTTTATTTAAAATCCAAGCTGTTGAAGGAATTAATAATTAATTATAATAATTAATAATTTTTTTAACTAAAAATTTATCTGGAGATTAAATATTAACCATTTTAGTTGAAAAGTCATCTATTTTGATGAAGATTATTCTATTTTTTGGAAAATTCATTTTTTATTGATAATTAATATTTTCAACTGAAAAATCAAATATTACATTCTTTGTTGAAAAATTACTTCTTTTAGTTTAAAATTCAACTATTTCGTCGAAAATTCGTGTATTATGATTAAATAATCGTCATATTTTGCAAGCATTCGTTTTTTTGGGTTAAACATTAATTTTCAAAAATTAAAATTAAACTATTTTATTTTTGTTCAAAAATGTATCTTTTTAACTTGAAAATCCAACTATCTAGTTTAAAGTTTTTCTTTTTTGGTTCAAATTAACTGTTTTTTTTTTAAATTTAAAATTAAAATTATTTTTGGTTGAAATCTCAACTATTACAATTTTCGCTAAAATATTGATCTTTTTTTGTAAAAATTAAACCTTGGTCAATATTTGTCAACTTATTTGGAAGTTTAATTTTTTTGGAAAAAATTAATTTTTTTGGTAGTCTTTTTTTCACATTTTGTTAAAAATTCCCATTTCTTGCTAAACATTAATTTTTGTCCCTGAACATTAAGTTATTCAATTTTTGATTAAATATTTATCGTTTCAGTTAAAAATTGTTTTTTTTTGGTTTAATTTAAAAGTTTTATATTCGAAATTAAATTTTTTGGGGTAAAATATTGAATATAACATCGTCTTTTTTTGGTGGAAAATTGAACTGTTTTATAAAAAATTATTAATCTTCTGGTTAAAAATTAGCTTCTTAAACTGGATGTAAATCTTTTTCATTTTTGGTCAAAACTTCATCTGTTTTATTTAAAATTTCAACTATTTGATTGAAACTTCCTGCATTCCGTTGAAAATTCGTGTTTCTTAGTAGAAAATCATTTTTGTGCTTAAAAAATAATTTATTTTTGAATTAATCTTTTTTTTTTAAATTTATATTTTTGGTTGGTCTTTTAGCTATTTAGTTCAAAATAGAACTAGTCTGTTAAAAATTTTGTTTGGTTCAGAATTCAGCATTTTAATTTTAAAATTAAGTTTTTTAAACTATACCACTATTGTTTGAAAATTGACATTTTTTTATAAATATTCTATTTTTTGGTTGTTAATTTAACTTATTGGTTGACAGATCAACTTTTGTAAAATATTAATTTTTTAGTTGAAGATTCTTTATATTTTGTTGAAAATTAGTTTTTTTTCACTTATTAAACTTAAATTTATTAAGAACAAATTTTTCTTCGATTTTCGTTGAAAATTTTTAATTAACAGTTAAAAATTTTTCTCTTTGGTTCAGAGGAAATATTTTTAATTTAAAATTACGATCTTTCCGGTTTGAATCTCAAATATAACATTTTTCATTGAAAATTTATTTTTGGGTAGAAAATGTAACTATGTTTTTGAAAATTAATTTTTTGGTTAGGAATGTTTTTACTAAAAATTGAAATATTGCATTTTTGGTTTAATATGTATCTTTTTTAGTTAAACATTAGCTATTTGATTGAAATTTTATTAAATTTGTTCAAAATTGATCTTTTTCGGTAGAAAATGTAACTTCTTGGCTAAAAATTTATCTTGTTGGTTAAAAATTCAATTAATTTGTGGAAAGTTGAACTGTATTTTTAAAAATTTATCATTTTAGTTTAAATTTAATCTTTTTGCTGGAAAAATAGACTATTTTGTTAAAAAATTGCCATTTTCGTAGAAAGTTCACTTTATAAACTGAAAATTTTAACATTTCAACCGAGGATTCATAATTGAGTTGAAATATTATCACATTTAAAGAGTGGTATTATTTAAGTTGAAATTGAACTTGTTGAAAATTCCACAATTTTGTTAAAAAGTCATTCTTTTTGGGTTGAAAATAGACTTTCTTTTTAAAAAGGTATATTTGAGGGTGGTTCTTTCAAGTATTTCGTGTAAAATTCATCTTTTGTCTTATACGGCAAACAATTTTGGTTAAAAAATCATCTTTTTAAGTTAAAAATTCAACTCCTTGGTTAAAAATTGATCTACCTTATTCAAAATTAATTTTTTTAGTTGCAGATTTGTAATGATAGTTAAACATTCAACTGTTTTTTTGCAAATTAACGTTTTTGGTGCAAATTTACTTTTTTGGTTTAAAATAAAACTGTCTTGTAGAAAATTGAGGGTACGGATGCAATAACGGGACGAACGCTCGAAAACGCGAAATATTATTGTCCAAGCGGCTTGAGATATCCAAATTTTAAAGTTCAAAAAATTATATGAAAGAAAATATGTGCTTGTGAAAAATTATAACACGGAACTTTTTTCTATTTAAAGTTTTTTTCCGAAATGTATATTTTTAATAATAAAATTAAAAAAGTGGAAAAAAAATTTCCCTAAATTCATTTATTTTTTTAAACATAAACCGTCTTTACCTAGACAAATATTATTAAAACTATGTGAAATTTGGTATACACAAGCATTATACTCTAGCGATGCCTATACAATAAAAGATC
>JAUELO010464110.1:0-12276 GCA_032357855.1 Amphibolips quercusostensackenii
TATTAAAAATTTTTAACTTTTATAAATTGTAGAGTTCAAAGATTCAAATTCAGTTCCAAAAATATAAATCCATGTTATCATTTCTAATGTTCCAAATTGAGAAATCAGTCAATAAATTAAACATTTTTCTAAAGTATAGTATTTTAACCAATTTTAAGCTTGAAGCATTAAAACTTGACCGATTAAATTTTTTTAAAGTGAATGCATTTTAAATTAGATGTGAAATTATTTTGATTTTAAATAGTTTAGAAATCCTTAAAAATCTTCAACATATTATTTTTCAGCCTTGCAAAATCCGCATGTTTTGAATTTTTACAAATTTAAAATCATTTAAAAATTTTTTTTATAACTTCTAAATATCTTTCAAGATTATTTGAATTTTTCCTAAAATTTTTAGAAAATCCTACGAAATTAAAAATATTAAAATAATTTTTTAAAATAAAAAGTCATTTTAAATTTTCCTAGCAATCTCGAAAAAATGTTTTTATTCTTTCAAAGCCTTTCACAATTTTTAAAAAGCTTCTCAATTTTTCGTTCGGAATCTGCAAAAATCTACATTTTGTTTTAATTTAGGCCATGGCTATTTGCACTGAAATTTCGGTACAATTAGCCAGATTTTGTCAGAACACACGCTTCGTTTAAATTATTTTTAATCATTTCAAGTTTTAAATTATTTTTGAATTTTTTTTTAAAACATCTAAATATCTCGAAAAAATATTCGAATTTTTCTACGGATGACGAGTGTTAAATTGTTATTCATTCATAAAAATTAAAAAATTTCACTTAGAAATAATTCATTTTTTTAATAGAACAATTTAGATCGTAACTTTCAGAGCGCTCTTCAAAACTTTAACAATTTAAGGCTTTCTATTTCAAATAATTTAGTTTCAAATTATTTACTTTTAAATACTTAGCTTGCAATTCAGGACTTAGTTTTTATTTCATCTCTGAAAAATTGTGAATTGAATAAGTCAATTTTTGAGCTATACAATTTAGAAACGCAAATAATGTGAACTAAAAATTAATCAAATACAATTTGGACTAAAATCGCATCCATAGTTCATATTAAATTGTAAACTGCAATTGCGATTTCTTGAAAAATTATTTTTTGTTTAAAAAATGAAACTCAATGGGAGAAAATTTCTTTATTTGGTTTAAAATGTATGTATTTTGTTCAAAAATTCATATTTCGTGGTAGAAAATTAACCTTTTTGGTTAAAAATTCAACAAGTTGGTTGAAAATATATGTATTTTTCTAAAAATCGTCTTTTTCCGTAGAAAAATTTTTTAAAATAAAAATGCATTTTTTCATAAAATATTTTAATTGAAAATTATATTTTTTTTATATTTATTTTTTCAACTGAAAATTCAACTGATTGGTTGAAAATTAACTTTTTCATTGAAAATTATTTTCTGGAAGAAAATTGATCTCATTTGTTGAAAGTTCAACTATTTGGTTAGAAATGTATTTTTTTGTTGTTGAGAACTTATCTTTTCTAGTAGAAAATTAAACTTCTTGGTTCAAAATTGAACTGTTTTGTAGAATGCTTATTTTTTGGTACAAAATGGAACTGCTCGTTTGAAAATTAATCTCTTTTTGAGGATTCAACTATTTTGTTAAAAGTTTGTCTTTTTGGCTTGATAATCCACAATGTAATTAAAATTTCTTTTTGACTAACAAATTTGTATTTGATTGAAAATTCAATTATGTTATTAAAAATTCGTCTTTTTGGTTTTAAAATTAATCTTTTTTTCTGTCGAAATTTTATCTTTCTTGGTTACAAATGCAACTGTCGGGTCAGAAATTAATCTGTTTTTGTTAAAAATTAACTTTTTTGTTGACAATTAACATTTTCGGGTTAAAAGTGTAATTGTTTTTTAGAAAATTCAACAATTCGATAGGAAATTTTAATATTTCGTTAAATATTTATGTATTTTGTTGAAAATTCGTCTTTGTTGTGTTGATTCAACTGTTTTTATTTTAAATTAAAATCTTTTTATGACGAAATATCAAATCTCTTTGGGTTAAAAGTTTAACTACTTTCTTAATAATTCACTTTCTTGGTTTAAGGTTCATAATCACAATTTTAAATTTGACTTTTGTTGTTAAAAGTTAATTTTTCAAGATGAAAATTTAAATTTTTTCTCAAAAACTCAACTGAGTAGTTGTAAATTAAATTTTTGGTTTAAAATTCATACTCTCAGGTTGAAAATTTATCTATTTCGTACAAAATTAAATTTTTTGGTATAAAATTGGTTTTCTGCATTTAAAATTAATCTTTTTAATTAAAAATTTAACTATTTTGTTGAAAATAAATGTATTCTCTTGAAAATTCATCTTTTTTACAAAATTAATCTTCTTGTTCAAAAAATTAACTATATGGTGCAAAATTCATGTGTTATGTTGAGAATTTATCTTTTTTTTTTTGTAGAAAATTGATCTTTTTTATTTGCAAACTCGTCTTTTTTATGTAAAAAATCATGTCTTATGGTAGAAAATTTTGAAAGTAAAAGATTTTCAAATTGCGCAATATAGAGTTAATGATATCATAATTAAAAAAGATAAAAATTCAACTAATTATTTTCAAAAAATGGTTAATATCGAACTTGGATAGATTTTTCTTCTAAGATTCATTAAATCCTTCTTACGGAAAAAAATTATCGAGTTAAAAAATGATTTATAAACAATAAAAACCCCTATCAGTTACGTTTCTTGACCCCAAGCCTTGCTATTTTCCGAATTAAATTTTCTAGAAACAAATCAAGTAATATTTATAATAAATACGTTTGTCCAAATTTAATCAACTACTTACTGATATTTTTCAGAAAATTAATTTGGAAGGTCAACAAATTTTCAGGCAAGAAACAGAGTCGATAAGAGTTATAATGATTTTGAAATAAGTTTTTGAATTTTGAAATTTTTCTTCGTGAAAAGGTAATTATATTCAATATCAAATAATAAATATATTGCCTGAAAAACTTACTAAGATTACTAGGCTAGTGCTAATCTGAAGAAATAAACAATCTAGATTGTAAATTGGTTTTGAGAAACTTCGAAAACAGTTAAAACGTTATGAAAAAAATATCTAGTGCGCTCGGCAGTGACTGCGATTCGAATGTATCAAGTGACGACCGCAGCGCCACTGTTTGCTATTCCCGCCGCAGGCATGAAATTTTGCAATGGCGACGCATACGCCTGGCTAAAACCTCAAACAACGCAAATTATACGTAGACCACCCAACATCGCGTTTTCGATTAATTTTTTCAATTTTTTTTGCAAAATTAATAACAAAGTGACTTTTAATATATAAATATGAATAATTAAATAATAATAATCTGCCAAAATTTAACTTCCAGATTGCATACATTATTTATCATCGATTATTATCCACGAAAATAGCCAGGTATAGGGACATAGCCAGTCGCTGGTACATTTACCTTAAGATTATCATCAGAACCTTTTAAATTTTCTTAAAAAATTAAAAATTAAAATTTTAATTTAACAAAAAATAATCTAGAATTAGAAATTTAATTTTTTTTTTAAATATGCAAGATACGAAAAAAGATTTAAAAAAAACGAAAACTGTGCACCCAAAAAAGATCTACAAATTTCTCATGAAAAACTTTTTTATAAGACGCGTAGTTTTTGTTTTATTGATAAAAAACGACATTAAAAATAAAAAAATTGATTTTTTTTGACAAATGACACAATCTTGAAAAAAAATTGATAAAAAAAATTTGTTCACCAAAAGAAGAGCTGCAAATTTGTTATAGATTATTCATTGATTAAATGCATAGTTTTTGTTTCTCAAGTGAAAAATAACATAACCAATTAAAAAATTAAATTAAAAAAATGACGCTGAATGCGAAAAAAATTAATCTACAAAAAGTTTGAGTTTGAAAAAGATCTACAAATTTGTTAGTGATCACTTTTTCATAGGACGCCTGGTCTTTTTTTTGTTGATGATAGAACTTTTTTGTTGAAAATTCGTCTTTTTTTGTAGTATTTAGCTGTTTTTAGAATAAAATCAAAATATTATTTAGTTAAAATATCAACTATCACATTTTATTTCAGAAACAATTTTTTTTTTGGTACTTGAACCACTAAGTAGAAAGTAAAACTACTTAACTTGGAAATAATACTTTTGTCTGATGATTCATCATTTTAGTTGAAAATCCTCTTTTTTGAATTTAACTATTTTGTTTTAATTTTTTTGTGAAAATTGATTTTCTAACTGAAAATTCAATTATTCAATGTTCGGTTGAAAATTTACCTTCTTTAGCTCAAACTTTAATTATTTGTTTGAAAATTCTTCTATTTTGTTCCAAACTGAATTTTTTTGGTGTAAAATTAATATTGTTATTAAAAAATGAACTTATTTAATTAAAAATTTCTTTTAAAATTCAAAATATTTGTTTGATATTGTTGAGCGCGAGGTTTAAATGATTTTTAAATCAAAAATCGAGCGCGAAGCGCGAGTGTCCATATAATTTAGACAAAAAATGTGTTGAATTAAACGTAATTGTACCTTGTTTTGTAGCATTCCTAGTAACTTGAACCAAAACTGGTGCTTAAAAAATTAAAAGTTTTTCTTTGGACTTTAAAAGAAGTGCGAAAAAACTCAAATCATTCCGATGTTAATATAATTAATTTAAAGCTCATCATAATCGAGCAGAAATGTTGCCGTTCCAAAAAATATACAAAAGATTATTTTTAATATATAGTTTATTAGAAAATTATATAAATGCACTCGAAAAATAGAGTGCGAAGCGCAGGTATTGTAATGAGAATGTGTTCCTTGAGGCTGATAGAGCCTTAAGTAAGTAAGCTTCCTTTTTAATCTAAGATAAAAACAAATTCAACAACTGCTTTGATCGTAGAGGTTTTAACAATTTTATAATATTTGTAAGTTCACTTCTTCTTTTTATTGAAGTCGAGCACAAAATGCGAAAATTGAAAAAAGCCGAGTGCGAAGCGCGAGATGCAATAGCCGCGCTCAAACTTGCGTTTAACAGTATTTTTGTTTGTTCAAATATATTAATTTTGTTAGGAATTAAACTTTTCTTATACAAATTAAACTTTTTGGTAGTAAGTTAACTGTTTTGTTAAAAAATCATATCTTTTGGTTAAAAATTCTACTATTTTGTAGATAATTCCTCCTCCTAACTTTTAAATTCAAAAATTTTGTTGAAAAATTTATGTATTTGGTTAGGAATGCGTTTTCTTTCATGAAAAATCAATCTTTTTAGTTTAAAGTTTATCCTTATTTATTCCAAATGCTACTGTTTGCTTCTCAATAATTCTTTTTGGTCAGGGATTAATCAATTGTGCTTTTTGGTAAAAAATTAATTTTCTTGATGGAAATTTCACCTTTCTGGTTAAAAATTAAGCTGTTTGGTCAAAAATTAATTATTATTAGTTACAATTTAACTAATTGATTTAAAGTTGAACTAGGTTGATAAAGATTAATTTTTTTCCTTAGATTTGCCTGTTTGGTTTCAAATCTAACTTTTTGGTAAAAAAAAACAGTATTTCATTTTGGTTAGAAATTTATCCTTTATAAGTTGTTTTAAAAGAATTTTGTGCTGCGTTACTTCTTGAAAATGCGGGGAGGGGGGGGGAGGGCCATATAGAAAAATATTTAAAAAGAATCATTTTAAAAATATTTTTTAATGACGAAGTTGTTCTTTCACAAACATTCTATAATATAATTATAATTAGGTAACAGAACTTGAAAAATAAATCTCGTTGCAACCACATCTTCATTTAGCGTGATATGCACTTTTTAAGTTTTACACAATATTAATAAGTTTCAGTTTATGATTGTGACAACGCATTTTTGATAACTTGAAAATTGTGGCTTGTAGTATAATTGAGATTTTGTATGAATATATTATTTTTAAGAATAAGAATAATTAACGAGTCACCGTACGAGAAAATGTTATGGAAGTGAAAAGTTTCATTTTGTATCAAAGATAATTTAAAATAATTAAAAAAAATCAATTTTCCTAATCAGACACAAGGGGAGCAGTTTATTAACTTCTTTGTTCGAAGAAGTCATCAAAAAGAATCACAATTAGTCAAATTATTCTAATTACTAGTGAAATTTTACAGATTCGATTAGCGAAAAATAAGCCACCGGAGATAAGTAGAAACAATAAGGTAATATTTAGATAGTGTTCAAGTAGCCTAGTTTATTTATATTTGTAAAATATAAGATTCTCATTTGGTAAACAAAAGTGAAGAAAAATTAGAATGCGCTACTTTTCACCAGAATTCTGTTTTCGATTTAAAAATATCTTCAAGCTTGAGTTTTTGAGGAAGTTTTTTTCCTTTTTTTTCTACTTAAAAGATACTTTAAGCCAAAACTATAGGAAGATGTTGCTATTAATTCCAATGGTTGCAAAAAAAATTTCAAAATTTTTTGTTTGGAGTAGGAAAAGCTAAGTAGTCTTTTTTTTATTTATGAATCTCTTATTTTTAACATTCACTTTTCGGTTGAAAGGGAAAATAATTTTAATATTGCATATTATTACAGAAGTAATTACAATCATTAGAGTCAACTTTTTTTATTATTTAAAAATAGGTTACAGCCAGTCATTAAGCTCTGAAGGGAGTTTAAAAAATTTATTGAATAAATCCAGTTATTAAATATCAGCAGTCTTAGCAAATATAATTGAAACGCAATGGTATAAAAAATATTAAATTTCGTCATTTATAGGAATTGAAAACTTTTTTACTCGTGTTTAAAATTTTTCTTTTCTAAGCTTTTTTATTTCAAATAATATCAAATTGGAATTCTACGAATTGAATAATCACAAATTAAGAATGTTAACAATAATAATAAATTAACTTTGATTATATTTCGCGGTTGCCATTTAAAAAAAATAGTAAACGATGAGGAAACAATAAAAAAGTAGTTCAAGTGCAAGACATTGGAATAATGAATAACAGGCATCAAAAAAGAAGGACGCCATCTTATCTGGTGCACTGCGTAAAACTCTGTGATTTGTAAAAGTAGGTTAAAACATATTTACAGCTTTCACAGAAATGAAAAAATTTTTCTCATGAAAAACTTTGACTTCATTTAAAAATTCAGAAAAAATTAGAGTATATTAATAATTCTTTTTTGGTCGGCTAAAATTAGCGCTAAAAAGAAAAATCATAAAAATTTGCATTTTTTTGTTTTAAAAATAGTCAATGCACTTTGAGCTTCGGATTCCGTATCTTGGATGCAGGAAAAAAATATTATATATGTATTGTGAAGTCAAGTAAATCAACCGAGATCAATCGATATCACAAGTTCGAATCACAACTTGTGAAAATATTTACTAATTCATAATTGACGGCAGTTATTAATTAATTAGGCTAGTTATTTCTATATTGTTTACTTAAACATAAAACGGTTAAAGAGAATTAAAACTTTTAATGAAATAAAAAAAATTTATATCACCTCACTTTTACTTTTTACCGGAAATAAAGTAAGGTGAAATACATTAGGTGTGTGAATAATTCTTTTTTTTTTTATTTTAAAAGAACCATTTGTCAAAATATGTTGGCGTAGGTGACGAAGACTTTTTCACAGGCTTTACAATATTGCCTTTTCATTGTTTTAACAAACTTGAAAATTTCATACAATCGCGTGCTTTTATTAAATTTGTCTATTTTTTATGTTTCCGGCTTATGTTTAAATTTACAATAATTAAAAAAAAACACGAGAGTACGAAAATACATCGATAAACAATTAAAACTTAATCTACATATAATTCAGATACATGCCTTTAATTTTTCATGGTTATCTCAGCGGCAGATTGAGTACCACTTTTCCATGCTTATAGAGAAAAATAAAAATCAAATCTTTATGCAATTTAAAATTGTAAAAAAGTTTTTTCGTCAATATTCAATTTGTTCACAAGATTAAAAGCAATAAACAATTATTCTCATTGAAACATTTAAAGAAATTCTCCTTTATATATTTTTTTAATTAGAAATTTTATTTCTGAAAATTTAAATTATTAATAAATTTTTTATCCTTATTTTCAAAAAAATTGAAACATAATATTTAGATATAATTTGAAAAATTGTATTCAGATAATCACATGAGCATATCTTTAAATACAAGCACTTTAATAACTTTTACTTTACTTTTCTTTCAAATGTTACTTATATTTCTAAAAAGCTGATTCATTAGTAACCTTTAATACTAATTTTAACAAAAATTAAAATACATTTATATAATTTTGAAAATTAAATTCAGATACTTATTTTACAACATCGAAAACATTTTGAAAATTATACAAGTGAAATAGCGCTATTTTATATATAAATAAACTTTTATTATTCAAATTATATCCAATACTGGATTATTTAACCTTCAAGCAATTAATAAATTTATGTTACTTAATTTTCAAGAAACTAAATTATAATCTTTATTAAATTAAATATCGTGATATTTTATTAATCATAACCTTTTAAACTAATTACTAAAAAAATTAAAACATTTGTACACATAATTAAGAGAATTCACTCACTTTACAAAATTAGAAACATTTAAAAATTCATGTAACTGGTATAGAGTGAAAAAAACAATTGAGTCAATAATCAGTCAATCAGTTCACAACATAGGACTCATTGAATAAATGTTTTCATTGAAAAACTCAAATCACTTTTACCTTATATTTTTTCAACTTAAAGTTTTATTTCTGAAAGTCTTAATTATTAATAACATTTCATACTGATTTAAAAAAAAATTAAAACATATGTGCATATAAATTTGAAAATTAAATTCAGATACTTATTTCACGACAGCACAAACATTTGGCAAAATTATATAAACCAAATAGAGGTATTAGAAATAAAAAAAAAATTTTTGATTACACAAATAATAGGCAATAAAAAGCATTAAAAAATTATTTGTATTCAAACATTCAAATCCATTTTCACATTATATTTGTTTCTTAGTTTGAAAAGGCGTTTCGATACATTTAATTAATTAATGACTTATAAAAATAATTTAAGAATAAATTAAAATACATGCACATATTATTTAATCATTTTACAGCATAAAAAAGGTAAAAAGTTATTCTCATTAAAACAATAAAATAATTTTTACTTTATATTTTTCTCAAAGTTAAATTAATAATAACATTTTACAATAATTTCATAAAAAAGTAAAATGTATGTCATAAATATAATTTTCAAAGCAGAATTTAGATACTTATTTCACATCATCACAAAAATTTACAAAAATTGTATAATTGGAATAAAGGTATTTGAAACACGAACAATGTTTTATCACACAAATTATAGCTGATATTTAATTGCATAGCTTTAAAGTGAATAATCAGTTTATGTTCTTAATTCACAAAATAAAAATTTCATCTTTGTGTAATTTATTATCGTGAAGAAATTAATCATCTAATAATTAATTTATCTGTTTACAACATAACAGGCTGACGGACTAAACTATAATTAAAGAATTAAATAATTAAAAATTATTTAAAATAAATAAATAAAAATAACTGAAAATAAAAAAAGTCTTTAAATAATTTTTACTTAACATTTTTTTTAATTTTCACTTTCATTTCCAAAAATTATATCTATTAGTAACATTTTATACTAATTTCAGAAAAAATTAAAACATATTTATATATACTTTTGAAAATTAAATTCAGATACTAATTTTACGACATCAAAAACACTGACAAAATTGCACAATTAAAATAGAGGTATTTTATATATTAATAAACTTTCATTATACAAAATTATAGCCAATATGAAATCACATAACCTTAAAGTAAATAACTAACTTATGTATCTAATAGAAACAAATTTGAATGCAATCTTTATGCAATTTAGTGTTATAAAAAAAATTTATTAACTAATAATTAATTAATCCATTCACAAAATAAGAAGCTTCAAGACCACTTTAGCGTAACCTCAAAAAATGTTTTCGCATTTTTTTTAGCACCAACATACGTTAACAAGTAACAAGCATAAACAAAATTTTACAAAAATACCCTTTTTTATGATTGTAAAAATTAAAGACCAGATAAAGGTTTCTTAAAGCTTCTTATTTAATTTTTCAAATTCTTAACTCGATATCGAGTTTCTTGTAAACGTAATTTGTGTTTGAAAATAATGCGAAAAGAAATTTGGAGGTTACGCTAACATAGCCTTAAGCTATAATTTTCATTAAAACATCCAGATATTTTTTACTCTATATATAAAGTTAAAATTTTGCGATACGCTCTCGCCTTTCTACAAAATTGCACACTTCATTTGTGCTTATAGAGAGCCCTCTGATTACCAATACTTAAAATACTTAAATTCTACTTTATAATATAACCCTTGAGGTGGCGCCACGAACTTGACAATTTTTATAGTATGAAGAATAGACTTCAGTAATTGAAAAAGAAACAATGTAACCGCTTCCCACAATACCACATCATTACTACAACCATATAGTCGATTCCTACTATCCCACAATCGTGCACAAGATAAAGGTCACCTCTTTTCATATGAAGAATTAGCTGCATCGATATCACCATCATACTTCTATTTTATAGGATCCCAAAAACACCCCATAAGTGACAAAATAGGTTTGCAATTTTTTAGCGCTAATTATGATTTTTTAAAATTTTAAAATTGCAAATTGTTTCCACAATATAAAGATATTACTTTTCACTGATTAATTAATTAATTTTTACAATTTAAAAAAAAGTTTTTTTGTCAAATTTTTTATGTTTACATAAACAGTTCGAAGAATTTATTATTGTTTATAGTAGGGTTCCTTCATAGATAGAAAGTTGTGGTTTTTGAAAATATGTTAGAAGTTTAATACGATTTACAATTAGAGTGGGGTAATGCCTAATTAGTGTTATAAAAAATTGGTTTGAGAACTAATTATCATTTTTAATAATATGTTTGTAGAATAATGCTAGAAAATTGCCAGTTTTTTCACAAATGTTCCACTTTTTGACCAATTTTCAATTGTAGGGAGTTAAATAATTAATTAAAGTTAGCAAAATGAATTGTTTTAACAATTTTTTATTATTGGTAATAATATTTAATTTAAATAATTCTAAAAAAGCTGCGGTTTTTTCTGAAAATTTTAACTTTCTACTCATTGCTTACTTAGTAAGTGAGTAATGCTAATAAGTTGTTTTTTTTAAATTTTTAGTTTTGCTTTGACTTTTCAGATTCAAACAAATGATATGTCATCATCAATAACAATCATTTTTCAAATAGTATTGTATTTTTTTGAATAAATCATTTTTTTTCTTGTCACAGTATTTAAAAAAAAAACTTAATTTAAACTAAAAAGCTATTTTAGACAAGAGGCAAAAACAAATAATAGAATAATTAGGAGTAGGTAGGAGGACAAAGTCTGTACATGACTTGTAAAAGTTTTGTTTTGAATTACAACAAGAAGTTGATTGCAAAGCGTTTGAAAAAGATATGGAATTGCACATATTTTTATATAAGCGCCCCCACCATCTAGCGAATATATTCACGAAAAAGAAAGAAATTGTTAAAAACATTTTTTTCTAATGTTAATTTATTATTTTTTATAACTTAAATGCAAAGCAAGATAACACAGTTTTTAAAAAGCCGCAACTTTTTAGAACTTATCTAAGAGAAGATAGTTATAAGCAATAGTAAATTATTTAAACAACTTTTTTTTTGTTTACATGCATTAATTATCACCTTACTAAGTAAAAAATGGACAAAAAATTAAAAATGTTAAAAAAGACTACAACTATCTAGCGTTAATAGTTATTACCAATTAAAAATGGTTAAGGCAATTATTTTTGCTAAATTTAATTGATTAATAAGTTTCTCTTGGTAAAAAATAGAGCAATTCTTTAAATTTTAGAAAAAAACTGTAACTAGCTACCATTAAGCAAAGAGAATATTCTTATTAACAATAATAAATTGTTAAAACAATGATTTTTGTTGCTTGAATTAATAATTACTTTACTTTAATTGGAAAGTGGACAAAAAGCTAAAAATGAACAAAAAAACCACACCTATTTAGTATTAATACAATAGATAATAGCTACAAATAATAATAACTTCTTTAAGCAATATTAAATTAAATATTAACTCACTCGAAGTAAAAAGTAGACAAAAAGCTTAAAATGTCATAAGAAACCAAAATTTTTATTATTATTTAAATGAAATATTATTACCAACATAATAAATTGTTTTGTTGACATTAATTATTTTCTCGCTCTAATAAAAAATTTGACAAAAGAGAAAAAATTTTTTAA
>JAUELO010464158.1:0-12275 GCA_032357855.1 Amphibolips quercusostensackenii
TAGCAATATTATAGGTCAATCGATTTCGTCTCTAACGAATGAATCTTTTTTATTCTTGCATCAACTTTAAATTATGGTTATGAAAAAAGTTATACCATAAAAAACCAATTTTTTAAATATTATGCATAACCATAGCTTTCTTACTCTTTAATAAAATTTATCAATATTATAGGTCAATCGATTTCGTCTTGAAACAAGGAATCTTTTTTATTCTTGCGTCAACTTTAAATTGTGTTAATAAAAAACGTTTTACTATAAAAAACCAATTTTTCAAATATTATGCATAACCATAGCTTTCTTACTCTTTGATAAAATTTATCAATATTATAGGTCCATTGATTTCGTCTCGAAACAAGGAATCTTTTTCATTCTTGCATCAACTTTAAATTATGTTAATAAAAAGTTTTAGTATGAAAACTTGAATTTTCAAATATTATGCATTGCCATAGCTTTCTCACTCTTTAATAAAATTTATCAATATTATAGGTCAATCAATTTCGTCGCGAACCAAGGAATCTTTTTTATTCTTGCATCAACTTTAAATTATGCTAATGCAAAAATTTTCACTATAAAAAACCGATTTTTTGAATATTATGCATTACCATAGCTTTCTTACTTTTTAATAAAATTTATCAATATTAGAGGCCGATTGATTTCGTCTCTAACCAAGGAATGTTTTTCATTCTTGCATGAACTTTAAATTATGTTAATAAAAAAAGTTTTACCATAAAAAACCAATTTTCCAAATATTATGCATAACTATAGCTTTCTTACTCTTTAATAAAATTTCTCAATATTATAGGTCAATCGCTGTCGTCTCTGACCAAGGAATCTTTTTTATTTTTGCATCAACTTTAAATTATGTTAATGAAAAAAGTTTTACGACAAAAAACCAATTTTTCAAATATTATACATAACCATAGCTTCCTTACTCTTTAATAAAATTTATCAATATTATAGGTCCATTGATTTCGTTTCGAAACAAGGAATCTTTTTTATTTTTGCATCAACTTTAAATTACGTTAATAAAAAAAATTTTAGTATGAAAACTCGAATTTTCCAATATTACGCATTGCTATAGCTTTCTTACTCTTCAATAAAATGTATCAATATTACAGGTCAATCGGTTTTGTCTCGAAACAAGGTATCTTTTTATTCTTGCATCAACTTTAAATTATGCTAATGCAAAAAGTTTTATTATAAAAAATTGATTTTTGAAATACTTTAAAGTGCTAAAAAAATGCAATCAATATTTTTGAAAATCGTTTAGTCAGTTTCAAGATAATAAGGCCAAGTCAGCGTGCGTAACGACAAAATTTTTTTTCGCATTTTTCCAAACCGAACATACGTTTACAAGAAACGCGATATAGGGTTGAAAATTTGGTGAATTAAATAAGAAGCAATAAGAAATGTTTGTCTGGTCTTAAATTTTTACAATTATAAAAAAAGTTTTTTTATAAACATTTTTTTGCTTTTTTCATCATCATGAAAATTTAGGACTAGATACAAGTTTCTTAGTGATTTTTATTTTATTTTAAAAATTTTCAACCTTGTATCGCATTTCGTGTAAACATAAGTTAGATTTGAAAAAACTGTGAAAAAAATTCTTGAGGTAGTTTATCAGATATTATGTTGCTTTATTTCTAACTGAGGTCATGACTTAAATATGTAGTCAACAAATATTTTATTAGTAATATTTAGTAATTATTTCTGTTTATGTTTGTTATTTTGTAGTATTCAAAGGAGTTCAACTCAATTAAAATTTGATAAAAAGTAACAAAATTGACGTCACGATTACCGGGACGGTTATCTTATTGCTACTTACGAAATTAGAACAAAGTACACTATAATAAAAAAATTGTTGACAATTGGAAATAAGAAAAGCGTCTTTTTCCATAATTGATTTTTCTTTAGTTTTTCGGATATACAAATATTTTTCACAATATTGCATTATTTATTTGACGATATTTATAGTATATGATAAAATAGAAAATCCTGGTGCACAAATCTCTTAGAATATTTGGAGCATATTTGAAAAAAACTATACTTAGTGCAATACCTATTTCATAAACAAATTATTCACTGAAAATTTTTTTTCACTGTGGGACGAACTATTTTTTTTATAAAAAGAAAAGATAATTCATGGGTACAACGTACAGGGGTGCTTGCCAATATCTTCACGGAATGATTTTTCATGTATTTTTCTAATATGACATGTTTACATTTTTCACGAATATTTTACAATTTCAAGGCTGAAATTATTAATATGGTTTTTTTGCTTTAGCTTATACGTTTTTTCTGCAATTTTTTTTTGTATCCACAACTACATAACAAAAAATAGTCAAGTTATTCCGATTGAGAAAAAATGTTTTGAAAAATGTAACTTAATTTCTCTACAAGTTTTAGAAATAACAGGTACTACTATTGTCTACTTACCTTTATTCTAAAAGAAAATTACTATAATTAATAATAAATCGATTTAAAAATGTATCAAAACATTTAACTATTAGTAGGAAGAAATATTTCATTTATTAGAAACTATTTTTACGAAAATCAATTATAACAAATAATTACTGGTTCAAAAACTCGTAAAACTTAATTTTACGCTCATGGGGGTTTATTTGGTCAGATCGATACAACTTATTTCGTATTATTACAAACAGTAAGATGCCATATTTTTTTTTTGAAAAATAATTAAATATATTAATGATTGTCTTGAAAAAACTATATAACAAGTAATAGCAACATAATTACATAAAAAATCAAGCATCCTAATACAGACTTTATACTTAGTTTAAAAATTTAACTATTTTGTCAATTGAAAACTAATTTTTTGCTTGATGAACTACCTATCTGAAAATTTTGTTGGCGGTTCAGTTTTGAAGAATATGCTGTAGGGGTTGATAATTACTAACAAATCAAATTTTTTGGGTCTAATTACTAAAGGTGACACTTTTTTTGAATCTGTTAAACCTAGTTTATTAAATATAGAAGATTTTTGCGCAGAAGTTTGTTAAGCAAATATTAAATAAATTTCGGAGAAAAATAAAATTGGGATCAGTCTACGAAGTTTTCGGCAAGCGCCCTCAAGAAAATTGAACCCGTTAATCTTTGCCTTTATTCAACATCACTTTCAACATTTTTCTCATTAAATTATAAAATGTCTTGCATTCTTTCATTTAGGTGTCATTCTTAGTTATTAGATTTCATTTATTAAACTCTT
This sequence comes from Amphibolips quercusostensackenii, assembly GCA_032357855.1. NCBI lineage: Eukaryota > Metazoa > Arthropoda > Insecta > Hymenoptera > Cynipidae > Amphibolips > Amphibolips quercusostensackenii. The sequence goes on from JAUELO010464158.1 coordinate 3,224, forward strand.
CGGTACCGCGAACTAAAAATAATAAAATTGAATATTTTTACGACCCAGAAGTTAGCTGTGCATATATACATCTGAAACTTGAGCATTGAATTAAAAATAAAGTAATTACCGTAGCAAAAAAATAAAAATAGCCCTGTATTCGTCTCAGCAATATATCTAGGTGCTTTTTAAATGTTTTTAAAAAGTTATTTTTTAAATAATTATATTATTTATCATTTTTACAAATTTATTAAACAATTATAGGAAACACCGAGATGTTACTAACTGTAACATAACGTTAAGTTATAGTACGTTGTGTTGTAGTTAGTGACAAAATCATCGTTTACTATGATTGTTTAATAAATTTGTGAAAATCATAAACAATATTATTGTTTTAAAAATGACTTTTTTGAAAAATGGAAAAAAACGTAGGACATATAGTTTTGTTTATTATAAAGACACAATTCTGAAATCCACATGCAGCATATTGTAGCAGGAAGGAGGGAAAGTGGAGGGAATAAAAACAATATTTGAGCTAACTTATTGCACAGTTTGAAATTTTTATTAACTTCTGATACTTCACGGCACGTTGTGTTACAGTTAGTAACATTTCACTCTTTTCTATGATTGTTAACAAATTTTAAAAAATTATAAACAATATAATTGTTTAAAAAATTACTTTTTAGAAAAATAAAAAAACACCTGAAGATATTCCCAAACGCGTTCAGTGGCATCTTACTTTTTAAGTAGGACTCTTAGTTTTGTTCATAATGAAGGCACATTTTTAAAATCAGTATGCAGAATGTTGTAACAGGAAGGAGAAGAAGTGCAGGGGATAAAAACAATGTTTAAGGTAACTTGCTTGCACAGTTTAAAATTTTTATTAATTTTTGATACTATAAGGTACGTTGAGTTACAGTCAGTAACATTTCATTGTTTTCTATAATTGTTTATTAAATTTATAAAAATGAAAAGCAATATGGTTGTTTAAAGAATGACTTTTTAGAAAATGAAAAAAATACCTAGAGATATTCCCGAGACGAGTTCAGTAGTATCTTTCTTCTTTGGTATGACTTTTAGTTTTGTTTATAATAAAGGCACAATTCTGAAACCCATATGCAGTATTTTGTAGCAGGAAGGAGGAGAAGTGGAGGGGATATAAGCAATGTGAAACTAACTGTTTTGCACAGATAAAAATTTTTATTAACTTTTAATACTTTGAAGTACGTCCTGTTACAGTTAGTAACATTTTATTGTTTTCTATAATTGTTTGAAGAATTCGTTAAAATTATAAACAATATAATTGTTTAAAAAATGACTTTTTGAACAAATAAAACAAACACTTGAAGATATTCCTAAAACGAGTTTAGTGATATCTTCACTTTTTTGGTAGGACTTTTAGTTTTGTTTATAATAAAGGGACAATTTTGAAATCCATATCCAGTATGTTGCAGCAGGAAGGAGGAGAAGTGGAGGGGATAAAAACAATGTTTAAGCTAACTTCGTTGCACAGTTTAAACTTTTTATCAAATTTGATACTTTAAGGTACGTTCTGTTACAGTTAGTAACATTGTATTGTTTTCTATAATTGTTTAATAAATTTGTCAAAATTATAAACAATATGATTGTTTAAAAAATAATTTTTTTTAAAGATAAGAAAAGGCCTACAGATATTCCGGAGACGAGTTTAGTAGTATCTTTACTTTTTTGGTAGGACTTTTTGTTTTGTATATAATAGAAGCACAAATTTGGAATCCATATGCATCATGTTGTAGCAGGAACGAAGAGAAGTGGATGGGATAAAAACATTTTTGAAGCTAACTTTTTTGCACAGTTTAAAATTTTTATTAATTTTTGATACTTAATGGTACGTTGTGTTACAGTTATTAACATTTCATGTTTTGCTATAATTGTTTAATAAATTTGTTAAAATTATAAACGATATAATCGTATAAAAAATAATTTTTTTTTTTAATAAAAAAAATACCTTGAGATATTCTCGAGACAAACTTAGTGGTATCTTTACTTTTCTGGTAGGACTTTTACTTTTATTTATAATAAATGCACAATGTTTAATAACAATTTAATTGTTTAAAACATAACTTTATAAAAGAAATTAAAAAACAGCTAGAGATATAGCTGAGACGAATACAGGGCTATTTTTTTTCTGCGGCTATTACTTTATTTTTAATTCAATGCTCAAGTTTCAGATGTATATTCATGGCTAACTTCTGAGTGGTATATATTTACCACTAGGATTAGGAAAAGCGAATAAGATAAAAGAGAAAATACCATGCAGGGTCGGCATTTTTTTATAATAAAGAAAACTAACTTGTACAAATTTTCAATGAGAGTATAAACTAATAAATAATCTTTAAAATACTTTAGTATGATGGTTTTTTTTTCGTAGTTTTTATTTATAGAGGACATAATGATTTATTAAAAATAAGGACAAAATCCTTATTATCAAGAAATAATTCACAATTTGCATGTTCTCTTTTAGAAATGAATTTTTAGATTTAAAATACCTGATTTAAAAATTGCGATGTTCAAAAGTCCAGAAAATTTAACAAAACCAAGTGAAAACTTGTTGAGAACTTAAAATTTATCATTTTGCATTCCTTTTTAATTTCCCTATGTCTTATTGCAATAATTGGCATATAAGAATGTACTTGTTTGTGAAAAATTATTATGTTTTTTAGATCAAACATAACATGTCTCAAATCTGAAAAATACTCGCGACTTCAGTGTGAGATAAGCACATTATGCAATACAAGTAATGTGTAATGACGAATGAGAAAAGAACTAAAAAAACATTATACTGAAATATTTTTTAAAATATTCATCTGTTTACACGCTTTTTGAAATTTTGACAAGTTGGTTTTCTTGATTTGAAGAAAATGCAGACCCTGACTGGTATTCTGTTTTTCATCATAATCGTCCTTCCTAATTCTATTGGAAATATATTAAATTTTACAATTTTAAGTGCGCGATGCCGAATAGCTTAATTACTAAAACCTGAAAACTGAAAATGACAAATTAAAGGCAAAACACAGAAAATTTAATAATTAAATAAGAAACACGGTAAACATGACGTTGAAAAAAGTAACCTTTATTAACGCGTTCAATTTTCTCTAGAGTGCTTGCCGATAGGGGAAGGAGTGTGAAGTCCATATTTAAATGCTCTACTTGTAAAATTATATGCATAATTTTTAATTTTCTGAGCATTACAAAAAATTGCAATTTACATTTATATTTTCCATTGTGCAGTGGAATGTAGTTTGTGAATGGCCCCATAGTAAATACAAAAATTAATTACGTATTTAAACTTTTTTTTGAAGATTTATCTAAGCCACATAAAGATGAGGCAGTTCATCCTTTCCCCATTCGACACTATAATATTCAATATTTTGAAACATTCAAATATCCAAATACATTTTGTCCTTTATTCCGAAGATTTTATTCATAGATATGCTTTCGCATACATTTTACTTTACATCCTGCACTTTTCGATCTTTTATGTGCACTATTACATACGCCATACACGTACATACTATATACAGCAATTGTGTACGATAAACGCAATATGTCCTATGCAGACCGCCTAAAAATAGGAAATATTCTCACTGCAATGCTAACAATCAATTACAAAAAAAATCTCCAAAAACACTACATTTTTTCAGATCTCTTGATTCATAGTGTAATATAAGAGATTAGGAGAAGCATAGATAGAATCTTGGAAATAGTCATAGTTAAAATACGAACAATATTTCTCCCGTGAACTGCTAACATTCGCCAAACCATTTTTAAGTATGCCCAAGGTATACTACGTGTACCACTTTGCTTTCATTATCCAACTTCCGTGTTTTATAAAAATTAACGGCTGAGTCGTGCCCGGCAGAGTCGTCGACCACCTCAACCATTTGGTTGCTCACCCGAAACAGCAGCGCACGAAGTAGCGGGGTAACCACCCGACTCATTGGGGTGTCCGCCCGAATACTTGCGGCGCTTGCACGACTGATTCGTGTTGTTAGACGAACTCGAATCAATGAACAGTCCTATACGTTAATGATCACATTTCAACACTGTCATAAAGCACTGCATATGCACTATTGAGTTTTAGATTATGTGATTTACCTAATAGTAAAATGCTCTGTTAATATAAATAGGAGAGAGTTGGCAATTAGTGCACTCCCAAACAACTTTGTGTGGAAAAACTAAACAGTATGGTTTTTGTTAATTGTGTAACAGCTTTGAAGAGTAAAGACAATTCTCATCGATAATTAACTCGAAGAAACTCGAAAAATTTATCCCAATGACTTTGTTCGATAAAAGTTCGATAAAAAAAAATGAAAATTTTAATCCAAACAACGCACGATATAAAAAAGTCAAGAAAAGAAAAACATTGCTTTTTAGAAGTCCTACAAGATTTTTATAACAACTCTTGAAATTTGAAAAAAAATCTAAAATTAAAATTTTGATCTCACAAGAAATAATGAAAACTTAAAAATTCCATTTTTCGGTCAAACTATTCAAAGGTACGAAAAACGATAAATCAATATCAATTATGCACCCACAAAAGATCTACAAATTTGTTATTAATAATTTTTCATAGGACACGTAGTTTTTGTTCTATTTATAAAAAAAACATTAAAAATAAATTGATTTAAATGTTTGGTCAAACGACACAAGCTATAAAAAAAATATCACAGAAATTCTTCCCCCAAAAGAGAGCTACAAATTTATTATTAATCATTTATTGATAGGATGCGTAGTTTTTGTTTCATTAGTGAAAAACAAAATTAAAAATAAAAAAATTAGATTCTTAGACAAACTACACAAGCTACGAGAGAAAAATTAAACAAAAGTTGTTCTCCCGAAAAATAACTACAAGTTTGTTATCAATCATTTTTCGCTCGCAAGTTTGAGTGCGCCTAGGGCGCGCGGCTGTTGATTCTAGCGCTTCGCGCTCGATAATATATTTATCTCGCGCTACGCGCTTGGTCTTTATATTTTGGCCAAATCTGTGCACAAACCTTTCAAAATTTAACAAAGCATCGACGACTGTCATTTCTGATTGTGAATTATCATTTTTTAAAGCTCCTTCTGCTTTAACAAACACATTCTCATCGCATATCTCGCGCTTCGTACTCGATTTTGTCCGAAATAGGAACTCTTCTACATTATGTTCAACACTATACCCTTACAGAAATTTTTCCCTGGCCCTGATCAGCGCTCGATCTGGCCAAATAGGGTCCCGATCGGGAAGCCAGGTTGGATCAGACCCGTGATGAAACGCATGGACCAGTCTGGGCCGAACTTGTTAAGCCGATCGGTGTGCCGGGTCAGTGCAGAGTTGGTACCTTGCAAGGTCCCGATTGAGTTATATTAAAAATTATGGGGCATTTTTAATCTAAATGATTAATATTTTACAAGATAAATTAAACTGTATTATTGATTAATTTAAAATTATGATAATATACTTTAAGTTTTTCGTTGTTTGCGAAGTGACTTTCAAAGTAGATCTAATTAGGATCCAAAGTGTTTTGTATTCGGTACGATTTCTCAACTAAAAAAAGTTATTTCTTAACTTATTGTTACATAATCTTCATTTTTTATAGTTGAACAATAAAAGTTATTCCTTAACTTATTGTAATATAATATTCATTTTTTATAGTTGTATAAAAAAGTTATTTCTTAAATTATTGTTATGTAATATTTATTTTTTATAGTTGTTGAGTAATAAATTTGCCAATACGGTCGCTTTCACATATAATGGCACGCCTAAACCCTTTGAAAAATCGCACTCGCTGAGGATTCAAACTCTGCCTATACTACCTAAACTCGTGTGTTCTAACGCGCGCTCGAACTCGTTTTGATATCGAAGCACTTGGATTTTGGTTACAATATCTCAGTCAAGTATTTTAAGGCAGCATCGTACCAAGTTGATAAGAGAGCCTCAATTATCAACAAACCGAAAGTTGTTCAACTCATTGTTTCTTTAAAGAAAACGTATTTCTGATTATGAATTAGTAGTTCTATGGCAAACTAAAAATTTTCGAGAGACTTTAATAAAAAAAATTGATTTAGAAAGCATTTGAAATTGATTTTTTCTTATTTAAAAAAAGACTTGATATTCTCTTTTCGTTAAATATTGAAAAAGTTTCTAAGCTGTCCAAAGGTGATAAACAATAAAGAAAAGTCATTTGCAAAAATGCTTGAAGAACCTTGATGTCAAGAAGTGATTTTCTAAGAACCTCCATAAAAAGCGCAATTTTCAATTTATCTAATTCTTTTATAATAATTTTTTAAAAGTTTTCAATGCAAAATAACAGTTCTTCAACAATAATTTAATATATGTGAAACAAAGAATTAAACTTCATTTATTTCACAAAGAGCTCAATACTTTTTGTCTTTAAATATTAAGAACGTTTAAAAACGATACATAAGCAGTAAATAATAAAGAAAATCAGGTACAAAAATGCTTTAATAACCTCCATGACAAAATAATAATTTTGTGTTATACAAAAGCTTCGCCATAAAATGCACAGATTTCAATTTACCTAATTCTTTTAATATACTTTGCACTCGTGTCAGTTTTAAATGTAAAATAACTTTTCTAAAACAACAATTCAAAATAACTTAAATAAATCACTGAATTTCACTTATTTCACAAAGGGATCAATACATTTTTTTTAAAAACTTACAACGTTCAAAAACTAACTGAAACTGATAAAAAAGAAAGAACACAGCTGTGTTACATTTTAAGTTAAATAACTTTCGTAATTATTATTTTTTTAAAACTAATTTTCATACACGTATCATTATAAATAATAACTGATATCTTTAGAACATAAGTTTAAGTTGTAATTAAGTTTGTAATTTTTATTTTGAGGTTAGGTTTCACTGATTTACTTACTTCCACTCGACACGTCACGTGCATATGGTAAGCTGGCTATCGTACGGTGCTTCCGATCCCGCAATGTGCTTTTCTTACAAATTGTCATAATTTAATTAAACTTAATTGTTATTTATTAAACATCAAAAGTTTAAACCGAAATGCACCTGTCAAAAATTAAACAACAGTACTACTCTGACTCAAAATTTAGCGTAATTAACGCTATTCTCTATTTCTCTTATCATGTACTAGGTGGCGTTGCAAAGAAGGCAACCCAGTATAGCATGACTCTGGACCATGAAATTAGCCCTACTCGGGCCAGATCATGACAGTACGATCAGGGCCAGATAGGTAATAGGGAAAATATATGGCGATTTCTGCGAGGGTATATCAAATGTATATTATATTTATTTCTGTACCTCGACCTGTAATTGCTAATTCACATATTGCAAAATAGAGTACACATTTTATTTATCATGATAACTATATATTTGTTCGTTATTTTAAATAAAATTTTATTCTCAGCTGCCCTAAAAAATGTATTATTTCAATCAATTTATAGTAGTACAATTTTTAATAGGCATTGTTATTGAAACATTCGTATTTTCATCATCTTGTTTTTATAATTTAAAAAAAGTTCACTTCCTACAAAAAAATTGGTTATTAAAATTTTTATTGCAACTTGTGTTGTTTTCCCATAAATTCAATTTTTTAATTTTCAATGTAATTTTTTACAATTTAAGCTAAAAATACGCATCCTTGCCTAAAGTGGTTCCAAGCAAATTTGTAAATATAATTCAAGCGAAAAATTGTGTTAAATAAAATGTTATAGTTTTGGTTGAACAACGTTTGTCTTTACATTCTTTTTTCGTTTCTTGTGCTGTTTTTCCAAAAATTTAATTCAATTATTATTTTAATCTTTTTTTTACGATTAAAATAAAATATACTGGTCCTCTCTAAAATTGATTATTAAAAAATTTTCAGATTCTTTCTGAGCGAAAAACTTTTGTCATTTAATTTTTTTTTCGTATCTTGTGTCGTCTTTCAAAAAATTATTTTTTTTTTCATTTTAAATGTTATTTTCCAAGATTAAAACCAAAAATACGCGTCCTATCTAAAAATTATTAATTACAAATTTAATGTTTTTATGAGTAACATTCTTTTTTTAATTTCTTTTAAAGCTTGTGTCGTTTGTACAAAAATTCAATTTTTAATTTTTAATTTTATTTTTTACGATTAAAACCTTAACTGTGCGTTCCATCAAAAAATAATTAATAACAAATTTGTAGCTCTTTCTTTTTTCATTATTTTTTTTTGTAGCTTGCGTCGTTTGTCCAAGAATTTAATTTTTTAATTTTTAATCTTGTTTTTTACGAATAAAACAAAAACTGCAAATCGTATCACAAAATAATTCAAAAAATTTGCAGCTCTTTTTTGTGAACAACTTTTGTATCATTAATTTTTTTTCTTAGCTTGTATCGGTTGTCAAAAATTTATTTTTAATGTTGTTTTTTGCAAATAAAACAAAAACTACGTGGCCTATAAAAAAATTATCAATAACAAAATTCTAGATCTTTTTTGTATGCACATATTTTTTATTCATCTTTTTGCGTACCTTGCATAATTTGACTGAAAAATGGAATTTTTGATTTTTCATCATTTCTTGTGCAATAAAAATTTAAATTTCAGATGTTTTTAAATTGCAAAAGTTGTTACTGGAATTTGGTAGGGCTTTATCGAACAAAGTCATTAGGATGAATTGTTTGAGTTTCTTTGAGTTAATTATCGATAAGAATTTTCTCTACTTATTAAAGCCGTTACACAATTAACGAAAACCATAATATTTAATTTTTCCACACAAAATTGCTTGGAAGCGCACTAATTGCATACACTTTCCTATTTATATTAACAGAGAATTTTACTATTAGGTGAATCACATAATCTAAAACTCAATAGTGCATATATGTAGTGCTTTAGGACAGTGTTTAACTGTGATCATTTACGTATAGGATTGTTAATTTATTCGTGTTCGTTTAACGACACGAATCAGTCGTGCAAGCGCCCTAAGTATTCAGATCGGCACACCAATGAGTCGGGTAATTACCCCACTACTTCGTGCGCTGGCTGTTTCGGGTGACCAACCGAATGGTTGGGGTGGTCGCACGACTCAGCTAG
>JAUELO010464180.1:0-12273 GCA_032357855.1 Amphibolips quercusostensackenii
AAGAAGCAATAAGAAACGTTTGTATGCTTCTACATTTTTATAGTTATGAAACAAATAAAAAATTTTACTAAAAAAAAACTTTTTTATAATTAGAGAAATTTAGGATAAGAGAAACTTTTCTTAGTGCTTCTTATTTAGTTTCCCAAATTTTTGACACTCAGTGTTGCCAAATTGTTAAAATCTTTCAAGGCCATTTGAGCGTAACCACAAAATTTTTTTTACATTTTTTGAAAATCCAGCTTACGTTTACACGAAACGCAAAATCGAGTTGAAAATTTGGAAAACTAAAAAGAAGCAATAAGAAACGTTTGTATGCTTCTACATTTTTATAGTTATGAAACAAATAAAAAATTTTACTAAAAAAAACTTTTTTATAATTAGAGAAATTTAGGATGAGAGAAACTTTTCTTAGTTCTTCTTATTTAGTTTCCCAAATTTTTGACTTGACATCGCGTTCTGTGTAAACGTGAGATAGATTTCTAAAAAATGCGAAAAAAAATTTTGATGCTTTGCACAATTTCTGAAATTTCTTTTTCAGTGCATCACAGCATATAATAGCTCATTTTTTCTAAACAAAAATTACTTGAATTTTAATGTTTCCAATTTTTTTTTTAAATACTTATTTTTGAAGATTATTCACATATTTTCAAAACTTGAAACAGTAGATTTGTAGGAAATGTTTTACCCGAAAAAATGTGCCTTTATTTATCAAAATTTAATCATTTTTTCAAACAATTGCTAAGATTGCTAAGACATGATAACAATTTTAAAGTTAAATTGTAGAAATTTTTAGAATTTTAAAGTCAAACCATCTAAAAATTGAATAATAATTTCGTATTTAAAATTTACAAAATGGAACAAATCAAGTGATATCAACCTATTGAATTAAAAAAGTCTGCATTCTGAGATTAGAACCATCCACATCCAACCAAATATTTGTATTTATTCAAACTTATACTTACATGAAATGGTTAATTTGAAATTACATAAATTGAGTATCAAATTTTTATACTAATCAATATAAATAAAATATTTTTGAAATAATAATAAAACGTTAATTCAAATATTGATTTGACTCGATTTAAGTCAAGGTCATTTTTTACACTCAGCAGTCGGCAGCGTAGCCATATGTCGAGAAAGCAAACATAACCTGCAATAAACCAGCAACAAAATCATCATTCAAATTTTAGCCGAGAAAAAGGCATGATATTGATGTCTTTAACTGAAAATTCTTCCAATTTGATATTTTAATAATATTTTAATTTTAATATTTAATAATATTTTATCTTTCTCTCGATATATTAAACATTTTTTTTTTGCTTGAATTTGGAATTATTCTATTAAGTTCGTTTTCAAGAAAAAATTTGTTATATTTTAAACTTTTTCAATTATAATATTTTTAAGATATTTAATATTTATAAATTAAAATATCAAAAATAAACTGCTCAAATCTAAAACTTTTTAATGTTCACTCTATAAATGAAAGGATTTTAGAATTTTAGGAACCAGAAAAAAAATTATACAGAAGTTTTTGTGAAAAATATTTGTTTTGTAATTCAAATTCAAAAAACAACAAAGGAAGTGAATGAATTTCCGTTTTTCTGGAATAATTTCCAAACTAGTATAAGAAGAATCAGACAAGAATTGTGAAAATTTTCTAATTTTGTAGAAAAAATATATTTTATAAGTTAAATAGCAAAAAATTAAAAAAAAGTAAATTTTTATTTCTCTGCAATAATTTCTAAAATTTTAGGGAAAAAATTAGACAAGAATCGGGAAAAATTGCCAATTTTTAAGAAATCGTATTTTTCTCAATTCAAATAATAAAATGCAAAAAAAAAGAATAAATTTACATTTTTCCTTAGTAATTTCCAAACTTGTATATAGAAAATTGAACAACTTTCGAAAAAAATGGAAAATTTTGTAGGCAAAATATTTTTCTTAATTCTAATGAAAAAATGTAAAAAAGAAATGAACAAGTTTCCATTTTGCTAGGAGAATTCCCAAAATTGTATGGAAAAAATGGTCGGTTTTGGAAGAAAAGTACATTTCTCAATGCAAATAGGAAAATATACAAAAAAGTGAATAAATTTCCGTTTTGTTGGAATAATTTTCTAGTGCTTTTTGAACAAATTTTCCACAACCTAGGAAATTTGTGCAATCTCCTAACCTTTTTGATATATTTTCTAAAACATTAAAAATTATTTCGAGAAATCAGACAATTTTTCGGAAAATCACGAAATATTTCCACTTTTTGTAGGAAATCGCATGCTTTCTAAGGGGTTCGGAAAAATTTTCTACTACCTAGTAGGCAAAATTACCGAAATTTTTTACAGTGTAGGCCTATATTTTATAAGTATGAGTAGCGTTGTTTTGTAGCAAATTTTTTAACAAGCATTATGTTAGAATAAAATTCCTTAAATAAACGAAAATTTAGGGAATTCTGCAAGAGGATGAGTAATCTCGTATTATTGTAAATTAACAGAAAATACTAATTTAATGTACAAAAAGATATGAAGAAAATACTCAAAACACAATAAATCGATAAATATGAAAAATATTTCTTTACACTTTGACGCACCAAAGACACATTTGAAAATATTTTCATGTGATCTCTTATATTCTTATGCATTTTTATGTCATATAAGACGTGCAAGAAGGTTAAATGAAAAAAATTATGTTTCTTAAGCACTTTAGTTTACAGAAAAAATTAGTTTTCAAGTGAAATTGTAACTACGTAAGTTTATTTACCGCCAAAATTTTTGGTCTCTAACAAAACTTTTTTAAAATCATATGCCATATTGAGATTAACAGATTTGTTTCAGAGCAAATTATTCTGAAAATAATTGTGTAAGTATCATTGAAATATTTTTAAAAAATTTTTTCTTACTTTTAAACTTAAAACGATTTCTGCAAACGGAAGATATCATTTTAAAAATAATGTATGTGCGTAAAAAATGTATGTAATGTATGTATGAAGTATTTATGCGTTTATATACATAGATATGTATATATGTGTATGTTTGTATGCATGCATATATTTATGTTGGTATGGGTATATATATATATATATATATATATTTATATTTATATAATTTTTTTTATCTTGATAAAAAAACTATAAAATTTAACTTTTTTACCTTTCTACAACAATTTTAACTTTAACCCGACCATTAAACTGAAACATGTGATATACGACTTAATAATTTCCAAAGTTTGTTAATCGACATCGGGTCCTGCTAACGAGCGGAAGTTTAATTTGTTTTTTGTTGCCGCATTAGTAAAAGGTCGTTTATCACGATATTCTTAATTACAAAGTTTTTAGGCATTTTGTTTTTAATACTTAAATAAAATTTTCATTTCATGATTCTTGTTATAAGCAGTAGCCAAAAGGATAGAATTTTTAGCTGTAAGCTTTATAATTTTTTAAAAGAAGATATCATTAATATGATAAATAATATAAATAGATAATTATTTTAAAAATAACTTAAATTATTATTACAGGTTTCTTATATTGATTGATTTATTATTAAATTAAAAACATAATTGTAAATCTTTATAATAGAAGGATTTTCGAATATAAATGATCTTTTTGATTGTAAAATTCAAGACTAACATATATAATTTTTAAAGTTATTAATAAAAATTCTTCAGGTTGTATGATTTTGAGGATCGAAAGTGCAATTTTCAATTATAAATATTACAGATTAAAGAAATTTTAATGTTAGTCGTCAAAATTACAATTTTAAAGATTTATAACTCAAATTTCTACAATTTTAAAGAGTTATGATTAAAAACTCTTGAATTTTGAAGATTTCTTAATAAAAATTCTTGAATTTTAATAAATTAAATTATTTTGGAAATTACAAGTCAAGTTTTTAATTACAACTTTTCTAATTAGAGAAATTTCAAATATAAAGCATCAAAATTACAGACCTTTTAATTCTGAATTATTAAAACTAAAAAATCTTTAATTTTCGCAATTTTTTTATTTAAAAGTGTGAAATTTTTTTAATTTATATATAAAAACTCTTCAATGTGAAAGATTTATAAATAAAAGCTATTTAATTTTGAAGATTGATTATTCAAATTTTTTTACCTCTGATGATTTTGGAAATTAAAAGTCAAGTTTTGAAGTCTAAATTTTTTAATTTAAATAAATTTTAAATGTAAGACATCAAAGTTACAAAACTTTGAACTGTAAAACTTGAAACGTGCATAATTTTTTTAATTTTGAAACGTTTAAAATTGAAATTTTGATTTTAGATCCTTAAAATTATTAAAATTGAAAAACTTTCAATCGTCAATTTTTAAAATTTCAAAACATTGAATCGTAAATTCTTGAAATTTGTCTAAAAATTGGACAATTGACGATTGAAAGTTTTTCAATTTTAGTAATTTTGAAAATCAAAAATTAAAATTTTAATTTTAAACTTTCTGAGATAAAGAAATTAAAAATGTAAATGATGAAAATCAGAGAGTTTTAGTTGTAAGACCTAATATATGCAAAATAATTGTAAAATTTTTAAATTCAAAACTTCAATTTTAAATTATAAAAATTTAGAGTTCTACAATTTCAAATATTTACATTATAATTTCTTTTATTTCAACGTTTTGCGGTTAAATATTACTGAATTTTTAATGTATACAATCAACAATTTTTGAATTTGGATGATTTTGATCATATTGAAGATCAAAATTCCAAAAACTTTCATTTCAAATCTTACAGATTGTCAAAATTTTAGATGTAAATCATCTAAAATATAGAATCTCCCATTGCTAAACCCTAAACTTGCATAATTTTTAATTGTAAATTTGAAAAATTAAGCGCTTTATATAAGTACAGAATAATTTTTTACAGTTTTACAATTTAGGAGAGCTAAAATTTAAAACTCTTGAATTTTGAAAATTTTGAATTGCGTCTTATTTACTTTTCTAAAAAAAAATTTTTAGTCTATGTATTTTTTAACGATGTACCTAGAATAGCTAAATTTCACAGATTTACAATTGAAATTTTGTTAATCTTACAAATTATTAAAAAAATAAAATATATAAAAAAGTATCTCGTATAGAATTATAATTTTAGCTTGTAACAGATAATTTTCTACAGGAAACGAGAAATTTTTAAAAATAATTTTCATTTTCATTTATAAAAAGTCAATTTATCAACAAAAAAAACCCTGTTACAAGTCAGAAATTCTCGGGTCTTAAAAATTTCTTGTTTCAAATTATGATTGACTTAATTCAAAAATTTTTTTGTGCAAATTTTACAAATTTTCAAAAATAAATGTAACTGTCACCCTGAGGGTATTTTTTTAAGAGTTATAATTTAAACTTTGAGGTGGAAAATTTCCGTAAAGGTTTACAATTTTGAGTTCCGAAAAGGAAATTACCGTAAGGAATCATAGTTTAAACTTTAAGACGGAAAATTTCCAAAAAGAATTTTCACTTTCAAGCAGGTGATTTTCATTAACAATTATAATTTTCAAACTCTAGCAGAAACAATATTCGTGATTAATTATTATTAGACTTGTAACAGCGAATTTATGACACGAAAAGCAAATTTTGTAAAATAATTTTAATTCTCATTCAGTAGAAGGCAATTTCAAAAATTCTTGTTCTAATTCAAAAGTATAATTCTTTTACGAAGTTCTTTGTTCCAAATCAAAATCTCAAAAAATTTCCGGAAATCTCTTTAAAATGGAAGAATTAAAAATTGACCGGATAAAACGGGAAAATGGCCAGGAATTAAAAATCACCTTTCAGGAGAACACCCTGTCAATAATAGTAATACAAGAATAATAATTGTTCAATATTAACTCAAATAACTAAGTGACAATTTTTCCTCTATGTTCCAGGTGAGTCCATATTGGATAAGTTAACATCAATAGCTCAGTAAGTAAAAGAAAGCATAATAAATTTATCACATTCATGACTTTTTTTCAAGACTTTATGACATTTCTTAGTATTCTTTATTCATAATTAACAAATAATATACGTACACATATGGAAAAATTTTTTGATGCTGTCAATGAATTAGGCGAGATGGATGTTGAAATCAATTTGGATCTGCTAGCGATCCTGTTACGTCAAATTTTACCAAAGTGTTTTGAAAACTTCTGTTCTGCAATAAAGTCCAGAGCTTCCTACACCAAAGGTTTTAAAACCAAAATTTTCAAAGAAAGTGACTCACGAAAGAAGAATATAAAAGTTGTTGTTTCAGATGCCATGGTTGCAAGCAAAAAATTTGTTAGGAAATGAGAATCGAGGGATAATGATGATCAGAGAAAATCATGTGCATTTATCGCAAAAAAATTGATCATGAGATTGCAGATTGTTTTTCAAAAAGAAAAAGCACTAGACATATCGAAGAGACAGGATTTTCAGCAAAAGAGAAAGGGTTAAGCTATGAAGAAATAAGTTTCATAGTGATTAATAAAGCTTCTGCAGATTTAGCTTTAAAAGCTGAAGATTGATTTAATAGTTGGTGTTTTGATAGTGGCTACACATCCCACATGTGTTCGGATTAGAAGCAGCTTGTAACCCTTAAAAAGTCAGATCATACAACACAAAATCTGGCAAGTAGCGCTTCAGCAAAAGTCAACACTAAAGAATTGGTGAAGTTGACGGTCTCAGACGGCGAGAAATCTTAAATTTTAAAACTAGATAAAACTCTTTTTGTTCCAGATTTACCAACAAATTTGATGTATGTTGCTGAAATAACAGACAAAGGATTCTGTGTAGTTTTTGATAACGAATCTGCTGTAGTGGTAGATTAAAAAAAAACCATAATGAATTGAGAGCTAAACGAGTTATTAATTTACGCTATATATCTGAGCATATTGAAGAAGCAGAAATATTATAGCCAAACTAGTTTCAAAAAATTTAATAGTCTGGCACAAACGATTCGAACATCTGAGTGAGAGATGTTTGAGAGATTTAGTAACCAAAAATCTTGCTCATGGAATGAAACTAAAAAAAAGGCCAAATCACCACCATGTAAGGTTTGCTTAAAGAGAAAAATGACGCGGAAACCGTTACCAAAGAAAGTAGCAAAATTCAGAGAAACACATGAAATAGTCCATACTGATTTATTTGGTCCAATGAGCACAGCATCTCTAGGAAGAGCCAAATATATGTTTGTCTTCTTAGCTAATCATACTCGATTGCGTAAAATAAGGTTTCTCAAAAAAGCAAAACTATCCGCAACCAAAGATAATAAGAATGGGGTCAAAAATGAAACTAATAAAAAAATAAAAAACTTGCAATCAGACAATGGGACTGAGGTTCTGTATAAAGACTTCAATGATTACCTGAGTTCACCCATGATAAAAACCTGAGTTTGACCGAAATTAAAAAAAGATTAAGTATTAAATGCACTTCACAAGAAAATGGCGTAGCTGATAGAAAAAATGGAACATTAATAGAAACAGCTACCTGTATGATGATTCAAGCAAACGTCACACCATGTTCTTGGGCTGAAGCTACAGTAACAGCAAATCACGTCTAAAATCGATGCCCTTCAACATCTTTCAATAAAAAGGTAGCGTTCTGGAGCTGTACAAGAAAAACTACTTATAGAGTCCCAGTTTTGAGTTTTTTTATTTGAAGCTCAAACACTAGGTACAGATCCAAAAAGAGGAAAATTTACACTGCGATCTAGAAAATGCATCCTTTTTAGATATTTTCAAGAAAAGGAAGCATACAGGGTATGCTTACCTGATACCGGAATTATAGAAGCTACTCTTGATATTGAGTTTCTCGATGAATATGAGGTTAATACAAAATTTTCAAACATTGTTCCAGAAGATGTTCTCCAGGAAAGGACACTGAAATTGAAGATACTTAAATACCTAAAAAGTCTAATGCTGATATAATCAAATTTCATTTTTCAAAGGTTCAAGATAGAGAGCATAAACAAAAAGCTCAATCGATGGAACATCATTAAGGAATATTAGATATTTCTAACAAAGATAAAGACATTTGGGAAGACGCTGATTACTAAAAACTACCAATAAATGATATTGACTATGTCAACATTGACGAAGATTTAAAAACCAAAATCATCAAGATGAAAATGGAAAAAATTGAAATTGGAAATCTCGGAAATATTGGCAAAGAGAACGAGGGAGGAAAACCTACACATTTATCTAGAAAAAGACCTAATAGACAAAAAAACATTCGGTCTGGAAACACAAGAAGACCTACTAAACAACACTATCCACTAAACGCTAAAGCACCAGAAAAGTCAAGAAGATCTAAAAAAAATGCAATTTGCAGAAATATCAATAAAAGTAGCAATTTCTGGTTCTGAAGCTGATGAATAAAAAAGTGCAATTCGCAATGAATTCGAATCATTCCCTAAAAGCCAAACTTAAGAAATTGTCAACCATCCGACAAATTGAGGCATCATAAGCAATCGATTAATCTTACAAATTAAGCAGAATGTAGATGAAACACTGACAAAGAAAAAAGCTCGTATTGTAGCTCGAGGATTCAGGTGTAGATTATATTAAACCGTTTGCTGAGGTGTCTTATATCAGTTTTGTCAAACTATTGTTTTCATTAGCCTTCGAGATAGACATGAAGATTCATCAACTGGATGTTTTATCTGCTTACTTAAGCAGTGATATTGCAGAAGAAATTTACATGAATTCACCTAACATCCTTGACGAAGTTTCAGATGATATCACACAAAAAATGCAAGCGTAAACAAAAACTTTCTGATGAAGCTCTGGAAATGCTTTACGAAATCAAAAAGGGATACATAGTCTGTCGATTATAGAGGGCTCTATAGGGTTAACATAAATCTGGACGACACTGCAATCCCAAATTTGATGACAAGCTGAAGAGCTTTTGCTTTATATCTACAAGTGCTGATTTTTGCATCTATTTCGCTAAAAAGAAACTGGATCTACTTATCTTAGAAGTTCATGTTAATGATGTATAAGTAGCATCTAAAAATATTCAATTCATGAACAATCCGAAGCAGTTCTTGATGTCGCAGTTTGAGATGAAGCCACTCCCAGAAATCCACTACTCTAGGAATAGAAGTCGTTTACATTGAAGAAAAGTAAGATTACTCAAGGAAGATGTATTTAAGATATTTTGGAGAAGGTCGCTGTTAGCGTATCAAAATCTTATGCCTCTTCAGTGGATTTTGGTCTTAAATTAATTAAACCTGAAAAGATTACTATAAAAACTGTGCAAAGATATCCTTACCAAGAACTTATCGGTTTCTTATCATACTTGGTAACATGTACATGACCTACTTTGATGCTAATTAAAGAGCATGTCGCATAGATGGAACATCTTACACTGGTCACATTTTCACACTGATCGGAGGTGCTATAGTTGGGAATCTAGGAAGCAAAAAACGGTTGCTCTCTTAACTACTGAAGCTGAAAATATGGCTTTTACTGAAGCGACCAAGGAAGCTGTATACTTTCGGCGATTTTTTAAAGAAGTAGGACTGATTAGAAATACTCTAATTAAGATATGTAATGACAACCAAAGTGCCTAAAAATTGCCTTATAATCCGGTCTTTCATGCTCGAACGAAGCATATTAAAATCAAGCATCATTTTGTTCAAGATACAGATAAAGTTAATGCAGTGACTATTGAATATCTGCTAACTAGAAAAATAATTGCTATGTTTTTAACTGAAGTATTAACTAGGCTAAAATACATCAAGTGTTTTACAGGATTGTTATTTTTTACTGTTCCCTCATTTCTTCAAAAAAATATTTGACGAAAGACTCTGTGTTGTTTAAAATTGATTAAACTGTGATAATAAGAATTTCATATCTACCCAGAAAATCTAATCTAAAAGAAGATTGGCTTTTTTTTCTGCTGGAAAAGTTGTCCACAGATTCGTTTATAAAAAGACTAATTGTACGAAATTGGGGCTTCCAATATCCAATATTCCATGATTTTTTTAATCCCATTATGGTCGACCAACATTATAAGTGGCATTACGATTTCTAGTCAGACCTCGAGATTTTCCCTGTTTGCATGAAGAACAATGAGAGACAAATAAAAAAATCCTTGTTTTTCGATTCCCTTTTAATTATTGGCGCTACTAACTAGGCCCTTTGTCGATGCTCGCGGTGATTCAATTGGAGAGCGACGTTAACTGAATAAGCTTTCTAAAACTCACAGAGAACTGTAGAATTTATTTTTTATTTTTGACCTGTGGCGCTATAATTCAAATTAACAATTCTAATTAGCAGTTGCAAATGGTGAACTTTTTTTCGTGTCATTTTATAATTCAAGCTGTTTCTTGCATCGTATAGGGAAATTTATTTATGAATATTTTTATTATTTAATCATGATAATAAAGCTTATGAATAATACGAAATCAACCACAATATGTGTTGTTTGCATCAAATTTGTTTATTTTTTACATAATATTGATATCAATTTCATGCGTTAATAATTAGTAATTCCAGAATGATAAAATTTTTAAATTGGAAAATTCTTAAATAATAAATGGCACGACTAAAAAATACCGTATAATATTCCCTTATTGACAAAATCCTGAATAATAAAATTTTCAAATGAAAAATTCCTGAATAATAAAAGGGAGGACTAAAAATTCATGAAAATAAAATTTCTGGCAGATTAAAATTCCCAAATAAGAAAATTTTCGAATAATAAAACTCCTAAATTAAAAAATTCGTGAATAATATAATTTCCGAATTGGAAAATTCGCGAGTAATAAAATTTCCAAATTGGAAGATTCTTAAATTATAAAATTTTCGAATTGAAAAATTTCCGAATAATGAAATCCCAGAATAATAAAATTTCTAAATAATAAAATTTTTAAATAATAAAAGGGACAACTGAAAACTCCCAAAAATGGAATTATCGGCAGTATAAAATTCCCTAATTGAAAAATGTCCTAATAATAAAATTTTCGATTTTAAAAATCCCTTAATAATAAAAGGAAGGACTTAAAATTGACGAAAAATAAAATTTCTGGCAGAATGAAATTCCGTAGTTTGAAAATTTCCGAATAATAAAATATCCAAATAATGAAATGTCCGGATATTAAAATTTCCAAATGATAAAATTTCTGAATTGGAAAATTCGCGAATAATACAATTTCCGAATTGAAAAGTTTTCGAATAATAAGATTTCAGAAAAATAAAATTTCCTGATTAGAAAATTCCTAAATAATAAAAGAAAGGACTGAAAATTCATGAAAAATAAAGTTTCCAGTAGAATTAAATTCCCTAATTTTAATATTCGCAACTAATAAAATTCGCGAATAATGAAATTCGCGAATTGGGAAATGCTCAAATAATAAAATTTTCTAATTAAAAAATTTCCGTATAATAAAATTTTAAAATAATAAAATTTGCGAATCCGAAAATTTCCGAATAATGAAATTCCGGAATAATAAAATTTGCGAATCAGGAAATTCCCAAGTAATGAAAGAGACGACTGAGAAATCCCAAAAAAATGAAATTACTGGCAGTATGAAATTTCCTTATTAAAAATTCCTGAATAATAAAATTCTTAAATTGGAAAATTTTTCAATGGTAAAATTTTCGAATAGAGAAATTTTTGAATAATATGATTCCAGAATAATAAAATTTTCGAATAATAAAATTTCTGAATAATGAAATTCCCGAATTGGAAAATTCGCAAATAATACGATTCCCGAATTTGAAAGTTTCCGAATAATAAAATTCTAGAAAAATAAAATTCCCTAATTGGAAAATTCCTGAATAATGAAAGGAAGGACTGAAAATTCACGAAAAATAAAGTTTCCAGTAGAATTAAATTCCCTTATTTAAAAATTCGCAAATAATAAAATTCGCGAATAGTGAGATTCGCGAATTGGAAAATTCTTGAATAATGAAATTTTCGAATCGAAAACTTGCCCGATGATAAAATTCAAAAATGATATAATTTTCAAATGAAAAAATTTCTGACTAATAAAATTCCAGAATGAAAAAATTTCCGAGTAATAAGAGGGACGACTGAAAAATCCCAAAAAATAAAATTACCGGCAGTATAAAATTCCCTTATTGGAAAGTTTCGGAATGATAAAATTTTTTAATTAAAAAATTTCTAAATAATGAAAAAAAGGACTGAAAATTCTTAAAAATAAAATTTCTGGCAGATTTAAATTCCCTTATAAGAAAATTCCCAAATAATAAAATTCCCGAATGATAAAATTTCCTAGTAATGAAATTTCCAAATTGAAAAATCCGTGAATAATAAAATTTCCGAATTAGAAAATTCGCGAATAATGAAATTCCC
>JAUELO010464209.1:0-12271 GCA_032357855.1 Amphibolips quercusostensackenii
AATGACTAAAGTTTGAAGTTAGCCGCAAAATGGAGTGTCAGTTAAAAATCGACATTCCTCGATAGATGCTAGCTTCAGATATATTTACCACGTGTTTATGGTTTTCGGTTTTGTGCTTTGTATCACCGTTTATTAGAAATTTGAGTAATTATAGTGCAATTGAAAAATACAAAGATGCCAAAAGTACGAAGGGAAAAAGAGTCTCGTATTCACAAAGATGTTGCCAAACAAGGTTGGTAAACTTTCAATTATTTATGTTTAAATAAAGAAACTAACCTAAAATTAACCTTTTTCTCTCTTTTTTGGTATATCGTTCAATAATTTACCATTTTTTAAAAATATTGAATGATTATAGGCTCCATTAATTCAGTTTACATTACAGTTATATTTATTCACGCTTTAAATCTACTGTTTTAAATATTTAAATAGGTTATGTTCTATTGCTAACATGAAGCGACTTCATAAAATTATGGTAATTTCACAAACAGAGACATTAAAACTTGAATTTCCTGCCATTTCTTATAACATTTTACAACTACATATAAATATAAAAAATTTTAATTCAATTTAAAATTAAAAAATTATCGGCTTACAAATTTTAAGCTTTATAGGTTTAAACAGACTTCAAATCTTCGCTTTCAAACTTGAAATTTATGTTAAAATTTTTAACAGTTAACTCTAATGGTTTCAAATTTTAATTTTTTTAATTTGGGGTTCCAAAAAATTGACATTTATAGCTAAATATAACTAAACATTTCCGTTAAACGAAAAACACTCAAAATTATGCAATAAATTATAAATCAGAAGCTATGAAGAATTTTAATTGAAAATTGTATAATTTTTAACACTTTAAGATTCTAAATCCAATTTTTTTCCACAAGGGCACAGTACACCAGATTTCAAAGATTTTAAAACACTTCAAAGATTTTAAATGATTTCAAATTTTTTTGATGATTTCAAAAGATTTCACAAAGATTTCTAATATCCCAGTGATTTGAAAAGAATACAAAAAAATTTTAAAAGATTTCACAAACAATTCGTAGGGATTTCAAAAGATTGAAAGAATTTCAAAGATTTCAAAAAGGGTACAGTTCTCCAGAGTTCAAAGATTTTAAACGATTTCAAAATTTTTAAATTAGATTTCTAAATATTTCAAAAATATTTTGTATGTTTTAGTGATTTCAAATAAATACAAAAGATTTCAAAAATTTCAAAGATTTAAAAAAGATTTCACAAAAGAATTCGTACGGATTTCAAAAGATTTAAAAAATATTTTGAATGTTTCAATAATTTAAAACGAATACAGAAGATTTTAGAAAGATTTCACAAATATTTTTAAAAATTCATAAGGATTTCAAAAGATTTCAAGAATATCAAAAATTTCAACAAGGGTAAATTTACCGGACTTCAAAGATTTCAAAAATTTCAAAGATTTGAAATGATTTCAAATTTTTTAGAAGATTTTAAATGTTTTCACGAAAATTTTAAATATTCCAGTGGTTTTAAACGAATACAGAAGATTTCATAAAGATTTCACAAATATTTCAAAGAATTTATAAAAATTTTAAAAGATTACAAAAATTAAAAAATAGTTCACAAAAGATTTCCTAGGAATTTCAAAAGATTAAAAGAATTTTAAAGTTTTTAAAAAGGGTACAGCACGCCAGATTTTAAAGATTTTAAACGATTTAAAAATTTTGTTATAAGATTTCAAAAGTTTTCAAAAATATTTTGATTTCAAACGAATACAAAAGATTTTAGAAATATTTCACAAATGTTTTTAGAACTTCGTAAGGATTTCAAAATATTTTAAGAATGTTAAAGATTCCAACAAGGGTCCAGTACACCAGACTTCAAAAATTTCAAAGATTTTAAACGATTTCTAATTCGTTTATAAGATCTTAAAAGATTTCCCAAAAATTTCAAATGTTCCACTGATTTTATACGAATACAAAATATTTCAGAAAGATTTCACTATTATTTCAAAGAAATAAGGATTTCAAAAGATTTCAAAGATTTGAAAAATATTTCACAAAAAAATTCCTAGGGATTTCAAAAGATTGAAAGAATTTTGAAGATTTTAAACAGTGTACAGTATTCCAGATTTTAAAGATTTTAAACGATTTAAAATTTTTTTAGAATATTTCAAAATATTTCAATAATATTTTAAATAATTCAAAGATTTTAAACGATTTCAAATTTGTTTAGAAGATGTTAAAAGATTCCCCAAGAATTTTAAATAATCCAGTGATTTTATACGAATACAAAATATTCCAGAAAGATTTCACTATTATTTTAAAGAATACATGAGGATTTCAAAAGATTTCAAAGATTTGAAAAATATTTCACAAAAGAATTCCTAGGGATTTCAAAATATTGGAAGAATTTTGGAAATTTTAAATAGGGTGTAGTATTCCAGATTTCAAAGTTTTTAAATGATTTAAAAATTTTTTTAGAATATTTCAAAATATTGCAAAAATATTTTAAATATTTTAATGATTTTAAACGAATACAGAAGATTTTAGAAAAATTTCATCAATATTTTTAAAAATTCATAATATTCCAGTGATTTTATACGAATACAAAATATTCCAGAAAGATTTCACAAATATTTTAAAGAATTCATAAGGATTTCAAAAGATTTCAAAGATTTAAAAAATATTTCACAAAAGAATTCCTCGTAATTTAAAAAGATTAAAAGAATTATAAAGTTTTTAAAAAGGGTACAGCACTCCAGATTTCAAAGATTTTAAACGATTTCAAAATTTTGTTATAAGATTTCAAAAGATTCCAAAAAGATTTTGATTTTAAACGAATACAAAAGATTTTAGAAAAATTTCACAAATATTTTTAGAGCTTCATAAGGATTTAAAAATATTTTAAGAATGTTAAAGATTTCAACAAGGGTCCAGTACACCAGATTTCAAATATTTCAAATATTTTAAACGTTAAAAAATTTTTTCAGAATATTTCAAAAGATTTAAAAAATATTTTGAATGTTTCAATAATTTAAAACGAATACAGAAGATTTTAGAAAGATTTCATAAATATTTTCAAAAATTCATAAGGATTTCAAAAGATTTCAAGAATATCAAAAATTTCAACAAGGGTAAACTTACCAGATTTCAAAGATTTCAAAAATTTCAAAGATTTGAAACGATTTCAAATTTTTTAGAAGATTTTAAATGTTTTCACAAAAATTTTTAATATTCCAGTGTTTTTAAACGAATACAAAGATTTCAGAAAGATTTTACAAATATTTCAAAGATTTCAAAAATGTTTTGAATGTTTCAATGATTTATAATGAATGCAGAAAATTTTAGAAAGATTTCACAAATATTTTTAAAAATTCATAAGGATTTCAAAATATTTCAAGAATATCATAGATTTCAACAATGGTAAATTTAGCGAATACAAAAGATTTCAGAAAGATTTCACGGATATTACAAAGAATTCATAAAGATTTCAAAAGATTTCAAAGATTTCACAAAAGAATTCCTAGGGATTTCAAAAGATTGGAACAATTTTAAAGATTTTAAAAAGGGTACGTTACTCCAGATTTCAAAGATTTTAAACGATTTCAAAATTTTTGTGGAAGGTTTCAAAAGATTTCTTAAAGATTTTGAATGTTTAAATGATTTCAAATGAATACAGAAGATTTTAGACAAATTTCATCAATATTTTTATAAATTCATAAGGATTTCAAAAGATTTCACAAAGATTTCAATTATTCCAGTATTTTATAAGAATTTCAAAAGAATTCAAAAGATTTTCCAAAAATTTCACAGAAATTTTAAGGTTTTACAAATATTTTAAATACTTCAAAAGATTTCAAAGTTATTGATGATTTTAAAGACTTTACAAAGATTTAAAAGTATTCCTAAAGATTTCACAAAGACGACTCACGTTCGCAAAAAATTAAGAATTTTTTTATGTATGTTTCTGCTTTCTTCAGAAATTGTTGGCCAATAAAAAATTAATTGTTTCATTTTTCTACATGCATAACAAACGGTTATTTCATTATTTGGTGTAAGAAAAGAGACCTAGAATGGACAAATTTTTATAATTTATTATTATTCAAATCTTTATTTATTTTTATTATATTAAATAATTTTATTATATTATTTCGTCATATTTTTAATTCACCCTGTTGTACAATTTTGAACAAATAAAAATTCTGAATCCAATTTTTTCAATATTGCAGTTATTTTCATTTAGCATTCATAAATTTTTATAATTTAAATATTGATTGTTTTAACTTCATTTATCTATACGATAAGTGATTTAACTCTTATGGTTAACTCTAATGTTTTTAAATTTTAAAGTATTTAATTTTTTTTTAATTTGCAATTTTCAGCAAAATATAACTAACAATTTCCAAGAATTTTCAATTGATTTAAAATTCTCTAATTTATATGGTTTTATTGAAATTATTCTTTAAACGTATATAATTGAAAATTGTTTTCCAGTATTAAGAGTGTACTAAAATTATATCAGTTAAAAAAATTAGCATTTCTAATTATTATTTATAAAATGGAGAAAATTATTCCCATGCTAAATTGCTACAAATTTTGAAAAGGAACTGAAGGTGAACTTGGAAAGAACTATTTTAGGTTAAACATTTTTTTTAACAATGTTTATTAAGGATTTTATGTTTTTGCTTTCTATCTAGGTAAAAGTTAGAATTTTATTTTTTAAAAGATTCTTTTAAAATCTCTTTGTTACGTTTTTATTTGAAAAGTTTTTGTAAAAAAAAATTCTTTATATAAATAAAAATGGTATAATTCATCAATTTTTAAAAATAAAAATGAACCAAAGAGGTTTTTAGAGAATCTCTCAACGAATAAAATGAGCCGTACAATGGGAATATTTGTCTGGAATTTATAAATTATTTTTAACAATGCTCATTTTTTAACTTGATATAATTTTACTTGGTAATTGTCTAATTCTGAACGATTTACTCAAAAAAGTGTCTTTATTTTTTAAATTATTCAATTTTAAATTATTAAAATTAGAACCCAATAATTTTGAATTTTGTTGAAGTTGAATTAAATTTTGAACAATTTAAATTTTTTATTTCGCGTAAATTTAATTTTAAAAGATCAGTTCACGTTAGCGTAGGTATAAAAATAAATAGGTAAGTTTTATAATAAATTAAATATATATTTATTATAAATTTGACTCAACATTTTAGGTATTATGTTCAATAAGGATTTTGGTCAACACATATTGAAAAATCCAATGATAATTCAAAGCATGGTAGAAAAAGCAGCACTACGTCCAACAGACGTAGTTTTAGAAATCGGTTCAGGAACCGGAAATATGACTGTTAAAATGCTGGAAAAGGCAAAAAAAGTAATAGCCTGTGAAGTAGATCCCCGGATGGTAGCCGAATTACAAAAACGAGTTCAGGGAACTCCTCACCAATCCAAACTTCAAATTATGATAGGCGACGTTCTGAAAACTCAATTACCATTTTTTGATCTCTGCGTCGCCAATATTCCATACCAAATTTCGTCTCCCTTGGTATTCAAACTACTACTTCACAGACCATTTTTCAGGTAACTAAATATTCATTTTCTTAATTAGAATATTAATTATTGTAAATATTATTTATTAAAATTTACCTTCCCAGGGTGTCCGAAAAACTTCGATTTGAAAATTCCCTAATTTTTCTCTGACTAATTTTTCATTTTCCCTGGTAGTTAATATTTAAAGACACATATTCTCATCTGGTAACATTTTTAATATCGAATATTTTATAAATGGAATAAAATATTTTTAATTTAAATTTATAATTTTTTTATTTATTATTCTCAAGACTATAGGAACCTATTTAAACTGAAAAGGTGACTAATTTATACCCCAAAAAGTAACTAAAAGTGTCTAATGTCACTAGTGTTCTTTTGAATTTTAAAAAACTCAAAAGAATTCAAGTGAATTGAAAAAATTAAAAATGAGTATAGACAAATTAAAGGAAATTCAAAAGAATCTGATTTAAAGTTAAATTTTAAAGACTTTATGTTGTATTAAAAAACTAAAAAAACTAATTGAATTGAGTAGAATTAATAATAATTCAGAATAAATTCCAAATAAATTGCAAAAAATGTTTGAAAATCTTTGAAATCCTACGAAATCACTTACTTCTTGTGAATAAATTCTTTAAAATTCATTAAAATATTATAAAATCCCGTGAAATTCTACGAAATCTGATGTTTCCTGATATCTTGGAAAATTGAATAAAATACCTTCAGAGTTTTCAAAATCCCTCAAAATCAATAAAATTCCATAGGAAAGATGATAAAACTACTTGGAATGCTTTAAAATGCTCTTAAATGTTTCAAATCCTTCGAAATCCATTCAAGTTATTCAAATAAATTTAAAATTTCCTAAAATTAAAATAACTTAAGAGCTTTCTAAATTCCTTAAAATCATTCAAATACCATAAAATCTTTAAAATCCTTTGGAATCTTTTGAAATTCTTTGAAACCTTTAAAGCTTTTGAAAATTCCTTGGAATTTTTTTAAATACCCTAAAATATTTAAAATCCTCTGAAATCCTTCTAATTCTCTATAAACTTTTGAAAGCTTTTAAAAATGCCTTAGTCTCTTTTAAAATGCTCTAAAATATTTAAATCCTTTGAAAGCTTTCAAAATTTTTTAAAACCTTTTAAAGATCTTGAAAATTCCTTGGAAATAAAAAAAATTCTTGAAAATCACTTCTAGTTATTGAAATCTATCAAAAATACCGTAAGGTATTTTAAATACGTAAAAAAAATTTGAAATACCTTGACATTTTTAAAGCTTTTGAAAATTCCTTGAAATTTTGAAAAATAGCCTAAAATCATTCAAATCCCTTTGAAATCCTTTCAAATTATTGAAATAAGTTTAAAATTCGTTGGAATCATTTAAGATATCTTAAAATCTTTAGAATTATTGTAATCCTCGGAAATCTTATAAAATCCTTTGGAATTTTTTAAAATACCCTGAAATATTACAAATCCTTTAAAAAACGTTTGCAATTACTTGAAATCGTTTGAAATCTCTTGAAACTTTTTAAAGCTCTTAAAAATTCTTTGAAAGTTTTACAAATACCCTAAAATATTTTTAATCCCTTGAAATCGTTTGAAATTTCTTGAAACTTTTTAAAGCTCTTGAAAATTATTATTTTTTAATTATGAAAAGTTTTTTTAGACTGGTTAATAATAATGAAAAAAGTTAAAGGCCTCCATAATTTTTACATTATTATTTTTTTGTTTGGAATCGAAAAAAAATTCTTTAGATTCACTTCGAATCATTAAAATCTATTAAAAATACCTTACAATATTTCAAATCCTCAAAAAAATTTTGAAATACCTTTAAATTTTTTAAAGTTTCTGAAAATTCCTTGGAGTTAAAACAAAAAACTATAAATTTCAAAACTTGTTTGAAATTCTTTAAAATTATTGAAAAATAATTGAAAATTCCATGGAATATTTTTGAACATTGTAAAATCCAATTAAAATATGATAAAATCCCTTGAAATTGCATAGAATCTGACATTTCCTACAATTCTGGAAAATTATTAAAATACCTTTAAATTATTAAAATCTGTTAAAAATTCTTTGGAATCTTAAAATGTTCTCAAAGTTTTAGAATCCTTTGAAATCGTTCGAAATACCTTGACACTGAAACTCTTCAAAATTTTTTGGAAGTTTTAAAAATACCCTAAAATCTTTCAAATTATTTAGAATTCCTTCGAGTGATTTAAAAGGTGTAAAAATGTTTTGAAATTTTTTGAAATACCCTAAACTATTTCAAATCCCTTGAAATCTTTTGAAATTACTTAAAACTTTTCAAAGCTCTTGGCAATTTTTTTAAATCTTGAAATGTCCTAAAAGATTTCAAATCCTTTAAAATCTTTTGAAATCTCCTGAAACTTTTTCAAGCTATTAAAAATTCTTTGAAAGTTTTAAAAATTCTTTGAAATTTTTAAAAATACCTTAAAACTTTAAAATCCTTTGGAAAACCTTCAAATTGTTAAAATCTGTTAAAAAATTTTGGGATCTTAAAATACCCTAACAAAATTTTTATTCCTTTGAAAGCGTTTGAGATCCCTTAAAACTGTCTAAAGCTTTTCAAATTTCCTCTGAATTAAAAAAACACCTTAATATATTTTTAATTCTTTGATATTCTTTGAAATTCGTTAAAACTTGTTAAAGCAAAAAAAAAAATTGTTTTTTAATTGGAAAAAAAAATTTTTAACTTTTCGAAATCCTTTGAAATTATTGGAAAATAATTGAAAATTTCATGGAGTATTTTTCAACATCGTAAAATTCAATAAAAATATAAAATCTCGTGATATTACGTGAAATCTCATATTTCCTCAAATCCTGGAAATTTGATTAAAATACTCCGGAATTCTGCGAAATCTTATAAAATCCCTTAAAATCTTTCAAAATACACTAACATATTTCAAATCCTCTGAAACTTTTTAAAATTCCTTAAACATTTTCAAAATGCCCTAAAATCTTTAAAATTCTTTATAATACTTTCAAATTATTGAAACCTGTTACAAATTCTTTGGAATCTTGATATATTCTAAAAG
The DNA here is from genome assembly GCA_032357855.1 of Amphibolips quercusostensackenii. NCBI lineage: Eukaryota > Metazoa > Arthropoda > Insecta > Hymenoptera > Cynipidae > Amphibolips > Amphibolips quercusostensackenii. The sequence continues at coordinate 8,587 of JAUELO010464209.1, forward strand.
ATTTGAAATCTTTTGAAATCGTTTGAAATCCCATTACAGTTTTTAAAACTCTTGAAAATTTCTTAGAAGTTTTAAAAATATCCTAAAATCTTTAAAATTAGTTGAAAGACTTTCAAATGATTGAAATGTTTTAAAAATCCTCTGAAATTTTTCTAAATACCCTAAACTATTTAAAATACTTTGAAATCTTTTGAAATCACTTAAAACTTTTTAAAGCTCTTGAAAATTCTTTAAAAGTTTTAAAACAATCTTAAAACTTTAAAATCCTCTGGAATACCTTCAAATGATTGAAATATTTGAAAAATGTTTTGCAATTTTTCAAAATACCCTAAACTATTTAAAATTGTTTGAAATCTTTTAAAATCACTTAAAACTTTTTAAAGCTTTCGAAAACTCCTTAAAAGTTTTAAAACTATCTTAAAACTTTAAAATCCTCTGGAATACCTTCAAATGATTGAAATATTTGAAAAATGTTTTGAAATTTTTCAAAATTATTTAAAATTGTTTGAAATCCTTTAAAATCACTTAAAACTTTTTAAAGCTTTCGAAAACTCCTTAAAAGTTTTAAAACTATCTAAAAACTTTAAAATCCTCTGGAATACCTTCAAATGATTGAAATATTTGAAAAATGTTTTGAAATTTTTCAAAATACCCTAAACTATTTAAAATTGTTTGAAATCTTTTAAAATCACTTAAAACTTTTTAAAGTTTTCGAAAACTCTTTCAAAGTTTTAAAAATATCTTAAAACTTTAAAATCCTTTGGAATACCTTGAAATAATTGAAATATTTGCAAAATTCTTTGAAATTTTTTAAAATACCCTAAACTATTTAAAATTCTTTGAAATCTTTTGAACTCACTTGAAACTTTTTAAGGCTCTTGAAAACTCTTTCAAAGTTTTAAAAATATCTTTAAACTTTAAAATCCTTTAGAATACCTTAAAATTATTGAAATCTGTTAAAAATTATTTGGAATTTTAGAATATCCTGAAAAATTTAAGATCCTTTAAAATCGATTAAAATCCCCTGCAAGTTTTTAAGGCTCCGGCAAATTATTTGGAAGTTTTAAAAATACCTTAAAACTTTAAAATCCTTTAGAATACCGTCTTATTATTGAAATCTGTTAAAAATTCTTTGGAATTCCTTCAATGATTAAAATTTGTTAAAAATTGTGTAGAATCTTAAAATATCCTAAAAGATTTTAAATCCTTTGGAATCGTTTAAAATCCCTTGAAATTTTCTAAATCTTTTGAAAATTCCTTGAAATTTTTTAAAATATTATAAAATTTTTTAAATATTTGATATCGTTTGAAATCCCTTGAAAATATTTAAAGCTCTTGAATATTCTTTGCGGAGTATAAAAAAATGTCTTCAAATCTTAAAAATGTTTTGAAATCTCTTCAAAATTCCTCGTAATTTTTTCACATACCCAAAAAAATCCCTTTAATTTATTGAAATACCTTCATATATTGAAATAAGTTAGAAATTTCTTAGAATATTTTTAAATACCCTAAAATATTTCAAATTTTTTTAAATCTTTGAAACTTTTTAAATCTCTTGAAACTTTTTTAATTTCTTGAAAATTCCGTGGAATTTTTAAAAATATCCTAAATTCTTTGGATTCTCTTTAAATCATTGAAATCTATTTCAAAATCCTTGGAAGATTTAAAAATACTCGAAAATCCTTTGTAAAACCTTCAAGTTACTGATAATTGCTTGGAACCTTTTAAAATACTTAAAAGTATGTACAAAATTTCAAAATCTTTGAAACTGTTTAAATCTCTTGAAAATTCTTTGGCATTTTTTTAAATATATAACCTCTTTAAAATCCTTTGAAATACCTTCAAATGATTGAAATATTAAAAAAATTCTTTGAAATTTTTTCAAAAATACCATAAATTATTTCAAATTCCTTGAAATCTTTTGAAGTCCCTTGAAACTTTTCCAACTTTTGAAAATTCTTTCAAAGTTTTAAAAATATCTTAAAACTTTAAAATTCTTTGGAATACCTTGAAATTATTGAAATCTGTTAAAAATTCTATGGAATCTTAAAATATCCTGAAAGATTTAAGTTCCTTTGAAATTATTAAAAATTCCTCGCCACTTTTTAAAACTATTAAAATTTTCTTGGTAGTTCTAAAAATATGCCAGAATCTTTAAAATTATGTAAAATACCTTCAAATGATTGAAATATTTAAAAAATTCTTAAAAATTTTTTCAAAAATACCCTAAATTATTTCAAATTCTTTTAAATCTTTTGAAGTCCCTTGAAACTTTTAAACTTTTGAAAATTCTTTCAAAGTTTTGAAAATATCTTAAAACTTTACAATCCTTTTTAATACCTTAAATTATTGAAATCTGTTAGAATCTTAGAATATTCTAAAAAATTTAAGATCCTTTGAAATCGTTTGAAATCCCCTGCAAGTTTTTAAGGCTCCGGCAAATTATTTAGAAGTTTTAAAAATACCTTAAACATTACAATCCTTAAGAATACCATCTTATTGAAATCTGTTGAAAATTCTTTGGAATTCCTTAAATGATTCAAATTTGTTAAAAATTGTGTAGAATCTTAAAATATTCTAAAAGATTTTATATTCTTTATAATTGTTTAAAATCCCTTGAAACGTTCTAAATCTCTTGAAAATTCCTTGAAATTTTTAAAAATATTATAAAATTTTTTAAAATATTTGATATCGTTTGAAATCCCTTAAAACTATTTAAAGATCTTGAATATTCTTTGCGGAGTATAAAAAAATGTCCTCAAATCTTAAAAATGTTTTGAAATCTCTTCGAAATTCCTCGTGATTTTTTTACATTCCCAAAAAAATCCCTTAAATTTATTAAAATACCTTCAGTTATTGAAATAAGTCAGAAATTTCTTAGAATCTTTTAAAAGATCCTAAAACATTTAAAAAAATTTTAAATCTTCGAAACTTTTTAAATCTCTTGAAACTTTTTAAATTTCTTGGAAATTCCGTGAAATTTTTAAAAATATTCTGAATCCTTTAAAATCTCTTTTAATCATTGAAATCTATTTCAAAATCCTTAGAAGATTTAAAAATACTCGAAATTCCTTTGTAAAACCTTCAAGTTACTAAAAATTGCTTGGAACCTTTTAAAATACTCAAAAGTATGTAAAAAATTTCAAAATCTTTGATGTTCAAATCCCTTAAAAATTCTTAGGCATTTTTTAAATATATAAGCTCTTTTAAATCCTTTGGAATACCTTCAAATGATTGAAATATTTTAAAAATTCTTTAAAATTTTTTCAAAAATACCCTAAATTATTTCAAATTCTTTAAAATCTTATGAAGTCCCTTGAAATAAAGCTCTTGAATATTCCTTGCGGAATATAAAAAATGCCCTAAAGTATTATAAATGTTTTGAAATCTCTTCCACATTCCTCGTAATTTTTTAAAATACCAACAAAAAAAATCCCTAAAATTGATTGAAATACCTTCAGTTATTGAAATAAGTTAAAAATTTCTTAGAATCTTTTAAAATACTCTAAAATATTTCAAAATTTTCGAAATCTTTGAAACTGTTTAAATCTCCTGAAAATTCTTTGGCATTTTTTAATGTATAAAATCTTCCAAATCCTTTGGAATACCTTCACATTATTGAAATCTGTTAAAAATTCTTTGGAATCTTAAAATTTCCTAAAAGATTTCAAATCCGTTGAAATTG
>JAUELO010464215.1:0-12271 GCA_032357855.1 Amphibolips quercusostensackenii
ATTAGTATTCACTGACCAAAAATTAAAAAAAAGTTATTTTGACACGAAACTCGTATTAAAAGACCACAAAAACTCGCTAGTTCCGAGTTTTATTGAAATCCGCGGATTTCATAAATTTTTAAAATTCAGGCTCGCCATATTGAATCCACCATTTCAAATACTCTTATTTTTATCCTGAATTTGTATTTATTGACCCCAAAAGCCCCCTAGTCCCGAATTTTATTGAAATCCCCGAATTTCATAGATTTTTTGAAATTTAGGGTCGCCATATTGGATCCGAAATTTTTATTTTTTACTTTTTAGCCCAAATTCATATTCAGTGACCTTAAAACCTCGTACTTTTGATTGTCGTCATATTGGATTCAAGATTTAGAAATTTTTAAACACCCTGGCTCCGAGTTTTAGAGATTTAGGGTCGCCATATTGAATTAGCTATTTTGAATTTTTTAATTTCGACACAGAATTCGTATTTCGCAAATCTAAAAAAACCGTAGTTCCGGGTTTTATGGAAATCTGCATATTTGCAAAAATTTTCAAAAATTTGTTTCGCCATATTAGATCCGCTATTTTGAATTTTTATTTTAAATTCGGACTCGTTGACCCAAGAAACCCTGTAACATCGACCTTTTTCGAAATCGGCTGATTTATTGCATTTTTTACATTTTTGTCGACATATTGAATCCGAAATTTTGAATTTCTGACTTTTTCCTCTAAATTTGTATTCAGCGACCCCAAAAACACTTAAAATCGTTTTTCATCAAAATGAGCCAATTTATTGAATTTTTAAACATTTTGTTCGACATATTGAATTTATCTTTTTATTTTTTTTTACTTTACCCCGAATTCCTATTTTGCTAACCCAGAAATCCGCTGGTTCCAAGTTTTTTGAAATCCGTGAATTTCATAAGATTTAAAAATTTAGGATCGCCATATTGGATCCACCATTCTGAAGTTTTAAATTTTAACCTAAATTCGAATCAAACGACCAAAAAAACGACGCACTATCGTTTTTTATTGAAATTGGCATATTTATTGCATTTTCAAAATTTTGTCCACCATATTGCATTCACTATTTCAAATTTTTTTAATTTGACTATAAATTACTATTCAGTAATCCCAAAAACCCCTTAGTTCTAAGTTTTACTGAAATCCGCAGGTTTCATGATTTTTTTAAAATTTAGGGTCGCCATATTGAATCCACTGCTTTAAATTTCTAAATTTTTAACCAGAATTTATATATAGTTACCGAAAAATCCCCCAGTGTTAAATTTCACTGAAATCTGAAATTGATTGCATTTTAAAAATTCTTGTCGCCATATTAAATCCAAAATTTTTAATTTTCTTATTTTGACCCCAAATTTGAATTTGCCGACCTAAAAAAAATCACGCAGTATAGAGTTTTACCGAAATCGTCTATTTTATTACATTTTTCAAAATTTTGTTTATCATATTGGATCCGATTTTTTAAATTTTTACCCCGAATTTACATTGAGTAATTCACAATTTTCCCTAGTATCGATTTGAATTGAAATCGACAATTTATTGTATTTTTGAAATTTTGGTAATCATACTGGGTTCGCCATTTTGGATTTTTGAATTTTCTAAATTTTAATTACTATATTGGATCCGAAATTTTTATCTAAAATTTTGATTTTAAATTTACATAGAGCCGCACAAAAGTCCCCTAGTCCGGTTTGATTGAAATCCGTTTATTTCATCTTTTTTTTAAATTTATGGTCGCTATATTAGATCCGTCATTTTGAATTTTTGAATTTTTATCCCAGATACGTATTTAGGTACCTTAAAAACTTTCTTATTCCAAGTTTGATTAAAATCCACGGATTTCATCAATTGAATTCAGACCTTTTCCCTTTCCCTCTTTCCTTTTCCCTCTTCCCTTTCACGCTCCCCCTTTCCACTTTCCCTTTTCCCCTTTCTATTTTTCCCTTACATTTCCTTTTTACCCTTTCTCAGTGAAAAAGGGCAAAGGAGCAGGAACAAGGAAGAAGAAAGGTAAAAAAAGGAAATGAGAAAAAAGGGAGAGGTAAAAGGGGAAAGAGAAAGAGGAAAGTGGAAACAGGGAAAGAAGAAAAAGGAGAAAAGATGAGGAAAAGGGTAAAGAAGCAGGGAAAATAAAAAAATAGGTAAAAGTAAAAGGGAAAAGGGGGAAATTAAAAATGAGAAAAGGAAAACAAGTAAAGGAAAAAGGGAAAAAGGAAAATGAAAAAAAAGAAAATGGAGAGGAGAACAGAGAAAAAGGTAAAAGGAGAATAGAAAAAGAAAACGGGGAAAGGTTAGAGGGGAGATGGAAAAAGTGTGGAAGTGAAAAGGGAGAAGGGGAAAGAAAATAGGTTATAGGGGAAATGGGGAAATGGGGAAAGGTTAAAAGAGAAAAGGTTAACTAGGAAAAGGGAAGAGATAAAAAAGGAAAAAGATAAAAAGGGAAAAGGAAAAGAGGGGGAAAAGGAAAGAGGAGAAGAAAAGGGGAAATGCTCTCTCTTTTCACTTTCCCCTTTTCCCTTTCTATTTTCCCCTTACATTTCCCTTATACTCTCTTCCTTTTTAAAAGAAGAAAGGGTTAGAGAAAGAAAAAAGTTAAATAAGGAAAATTAAATTAAATTAAAAGGGGAAAGGTAAAAAAGGGAAATGAGAAAAAGGGAGAGTGAAAAGGGGAATGAGAAAGAGGAAAGTGGAAATAGGGAAAGGAGAAAAAGGGAAAAGGATGAGGAAAAGGGGAAAGAAACAGGGAAGAAAAAAAGGGGAAGGGTAAAAGTAACAAGGAAAAGGGGGAATAAGAAATGAGAAAAGGAAAAAAAAGAAAAGGGAAAAGAAAAAATGAAAAAAAAGAAAATGGAAAAGGGAAAAGAGAAAAAGATGAAAGGAGAATAGGAAAAAGAAATGGGAAAAGGTAAAAGGGGAGATGGGAAAAGGGTGGATGAGAAAAGAGAGAAGGGGAAAGAAAATAGGTTGTAGGGGAAATGGGGAAAGGTTGAAAGAGAAAAGGTTAACTGGAAAAAAGGTAAAGATAAAAAAGGGAAAAGATAAAAAGGGAAAAGAGAAAAAGGGGAAATGCTCTCTCTCTTTTCACTTTCCTCTTTCTCCTTACATTTCCCCGATACTCTCTTTCCTTTTGAAGGGGAAAGGGTTAGGAAAAGAAAAAAGTTGAAAAGGGGAAATTAAATTAAATTTAAAGGGGAAAGTTAAAGAAGGGATATAAGAAAAAGCAAGAGGCAAAAAGGGAAAAAGAAAGAGGAAAGTGAAATAGGGAAAGGAGAAAAAGGGACAAAGATAAGGAAAAGGGGAAAGAAACATGGAAAAGGAAAAAATTAGAAGGTAAAAGTAAAAGGGAAAGGGGGGAATGAGAAATAAGAAAAGGAAAAAAAGTAAAGGGAAAAGGCAAAATGAAAAAAAGAAAATGGAAAAGGGAAAAGAGAAAAAGATAAAAGGAGAATAGGAAAAGGAAATGGGGAAAGGTAAAAGGGGAGATAGGAAAAGTGAGGAAGAAAAAAAGGAGACGGGGAAAGAAAATAGGTTGTAGGGGAAATGGGGAAAGGTTTAAAGAGAAAAGGTTAAGTGGGAAAAGGGAAAAGATAAAAAGGGAACAAAGGAAAAGGAAAGAGGAGAAGAAAAGAGGAAATGCTCTCTTTTTTCACTTTCCCTTTTCTCCTTTCCATTTTTCCTTTACATTGCCCTTTTACACTTTTCCCTTTTAAAAGAAGAAAGGGTTAGGGAAAGAAAATAGTTAAAAAGGGGAAATGAGAAAAAAGGAGAGGGGAAAGGGGAAAAGAGAAAGAGGAAAGTGGAAATAGGGAAAGGAGAAAAAGGGATTAGCATAAGGAAAATGGAAAAGAAAAAAGGAAAAAGGAAAACAGGAGAAAGAGAAAAGTAAAAGGGAAAAGGGGAAATAAGAAAATGAGAAATTAGAAAAGAAAAAAGAAGTAGAGTGAAAAGGGAAAAAGGAAAACGGAAAAAGGAAAAAGGTAAAAGGAGAATAAGAAAAGGAAATGGGAAAAGGTAAAAGGGAAAAGGTTAAATGGGAAATAAGAAAAGGAAAAAGAAGTTAAGTGAAAATGGAAAAAGGAAAAAGGAAAAGGGGAAAGGGAAAATGGTAAAAGGAGAATAGAAAAAGTAAATGGGGAAAAGGGGAAATGGGAAAAGGGTGGAAGAGAAAGAGGAGAAGGGGAAAGAAAATAGGTTATGGGGGAAATAGGGAAAGGTTAAAAGGTAAAAGATTAAATGGGAAAAGGGGAAAGATAAAAAGAGGAAAAAGAGCGGAGAAGAAAGGGGAAACCGTCCCAAAAGAAGTTTCACTTCAGTAATTCAAATAATTAATCTTAAATAAAATTTTCAGCACCTGATCCTCCATCAAATTTGACGGTCGCCGTTCGGAATGGAAAATCTGCAATGGTCTATTGGGCTCCACCTAGTCAAGGAAATTACTCTGGATTCCGGTTGAGGGTGCAGAGCTTCAATGATGCAGCGAATCCCTGGACTAGAATTATTCCCGCCGACGCTGTGCCCTACACCCTCAGGGACTTGACGCCCGGAGCGACATATTCCCTCCAACTATTCACCGTCCTGGACTCAAAGGAGAGCGTCGCTTACACCAGCAGAAATTTCACCACGAGTACGTACTTCCAGAGTTCCTGAATTCTTAATACTCAATCAAGCAGGGTTTCAAGTGAAATTTATGGGAAGAGAGGATTTGGGAGGGAAATGAAGATGGAGATGTTACAAGCAAGTTTATGAGCTTCCAACTGCTCAGAACTTGAAGAATATTGTAATGACGGATGAGGGCCAATTTTATCATATTGAGAAACTTAGGTTTCTTAGCAAACTTTTCCCAACTTTAGAGGTTCTTCCTAAAAAGGGAAATTTAATTTATATTAATGTTTCTAATAACTCAACTATATCTAATAATGTTAAGTAATTTCACAAAGAAACTTTTTATTGCTATTACTAATTAATCTAATTATGCTGAGTTATTCGGCCCACCCTAATTCGGATGTCTATCTTCAAAAAAAATGTTTCAAAAGTTTTGTGTTGTTGAATTTATACGTTAAACCAGAAAAAAATTTAAAGTGATATTATTAATTATTCTAATCATTTTGAGTTTTTCTGGACCACCCTTATGTGGATACCTCCAATCTTAAAAAAAATAATTATAAAAAAATTTGTTCTGTATTTTACAAAGAAACTTTTTACTTCTATTATCAATCAATCTAATCATTCAGAGTTATTCGGCCCACCCTAATGCGGATGCCTCCAGTCTTAAAAAAAATTTCAACAAATTTGTTCGCTATTTCACAAAGAAACTTTGTAGTGCTATTGATAATGAATCTATCATGTTGAGTTATTCGACCCACACTAATGCGGATGCCTCACATCTCCAAAAAAAAATTTTTTTAAAATTTGTTTGATGTTTCATAAAGACACTTTTAGTGCTATTACTAATTAATCTAATCATGTTGAGTTATTCGATCCACACTAATGCGGATGCCTTCCATCTTCAAAAAATATTTTTAAAAAATTTGTTTGCTATTTTTCAAACAAACTTTTTAATGATATTACTTATTAATCTAATCATGTTGAGTTATTCGGCGAACTCTAATGCGGATACCTATCTCCAAAAAATGTTTGCAAAATTTTGTGTTATTGGATTTATTTGTAATACCAGCAAGAAAGTTTTCAGTGCTATTATAAATGAATCTAATGATTTTGAGTTTTTCCGGACAACACTAATGCGGATGCCTCCCATCTTAAAAAAAAGAATTTTAGTTTTTCACTATTTCACAAAGAAACTTTTTAATGATATTAACAATGTATCTGATCATGTTGAGTTAATTTGTCGACCCTATTGCGGATGCCTCTCATCTTCAACAAAAAATGGTTCAAAATTCGTTGTTTATGATTTTTTTCGTAATGCCAGACAGAAACTTCTTAGTGCTAATCAGTGAAACTAATTATTTTGAGTTTTTTAAACTTATGCTATAATGCAGATGCCTCCGATAATAACAAAAAAAAAAAATTTCCAAAATTTATCACCATGGGGCAATGGCGAGAAATTGAAAAAAAAAAAAATATATTTTAACTTTTTAATTTCCCAAAGAAACTTTTTCGTGCTTTTCCAAATGAATCCAATTATTTGCAAATTTTTTCGGCTCACTCTAATGCGGATGCCTTCTATCTTAACAAAAATTCAACACATTTTTCACCCGTGGGAAGAAGAAAGATATATTTTTTTTTTTTATTTAATTTTTTTGTGATTTTACAAAAAAAGTTTTTTAGTGCTTTTGCTAATGATTCTCATTATGTTGAGTTATTCAGCCCACCCTGATGCGGATGCCTGTCATCTTGAAAAAATTGTTCAAAACGTTTTTTTTTAGATTTATTTGTAATGTCAGAAAGAAACTTTCTAGTACTAGCCAATTAATCAAATCATTTTGAGTTATTCTGCTCACCCTAATGCGGATACCTCTCATCTGCAAAAAAAAAATTTTAACAATCTCTCAACTTTAGGCAATGGCGGGAAATTGTTTTAATTTTTTCAAATTTGTTTGTTCATTCACAAAGAAACCTTTTTAGGCGTGTACCAATAATTCTTATCATGTTGAGTTTTTCGGTGCACCTCAATGAGGATGCCACTTATCTTAAAAAAAATAGTTTGAAAATCTTTTTGTTTTTGGATTTTTTTGTAATGTCAGAAAGAAACTTTTTAGTACTAACTAACGAATCTAATCATTTTTAGTTATCCGGCTCACCCTAATGCGGATGCCTTCCATCTTTAGAAAAAAAAAATTTTTCTCAACTTTGGTCAATGGCGAGAAATTAAAATTTTTTAAAATTTGTTTGTGATTTCACAAAGAAATTTTTTTAGTGATATTATTAATATAACTAATTATGTTGGGTTATTCATCCCTTTCTATTGCAAGTGCCTCCCATATTAAAAAAAAAAAAATTTGAAAAATTCGGTGTTGTTGGATTTCTTTGTGATACCATAAAAAAAGTTTTTAATGCTATTATTAAAGAATTTAATTATTTTGGATTTTCGCAGCCACTATAATGCGGATACCTACAATCTTGAAAAAAAAAAATTTATGAAAAAACTTGTTCGCTATTAAACAGAGAGACTTTTTAGTGCTATTGCCAATAAATCTAATCGTGTTGAGTTATTCGTGAAAAAATTTTTACAATATTTTTGTTGTTAAATTTGTTTGTAATGTCAGAAGAAAACTTATCAGCACTAATCAATAAATTTAATTATATCGAGATATGCGACTAACCCCAATTTGGATACCTCCCATCTTCAAAAGAAAAAATTTCAAAAACTTTCTCACCATTGGGCAAGGGTGGCAAATTAATTTTTTTTTAAATCTGTTTATAATTAAAAAAAAAACTTTTTAGTTATATTTCAAATGAATCCAATGATTTTCAGTTTTCGGACCACACTAATGCGGATGCCTTCACTCTTAAGAAAAACAAATTGTTCACAATATTTTTTTTGTTAAATTAGTTTGTAATCTCAGAAGAAAACTTATCAGTACTAATCAATAAATTTAAGCATTTTGAGATATTCGGCCCATTCTAATTCGGATGCCTCCCATCTTCAAAAAAAAAAAATTTCAAAAACTTTCTCAGCATTGGGCAAAAGTTAAAAAATAATTTTTTTAAAAGTTTGATTGTAATTTGACAAAGAAACTTTGTATTTCTATTTCGAATGAATCTCATTATTTTTAGTTTTTTTCGGCCCACCCTAATGCGGATGCCTTCTCTCTTAAAAAAAAAAATTGTTCACAATATTTTTGTTGGTAAATTTGTTTGTAATGTCAGAAGGAAACTTATCAGTACTAATCAATAAATTTAAGCATTTTGAGATATTCGGCCCATTTTAATTCGGATGCCTCTCATCTTCAAAAAAAAAAAAATTTCAAAAACTTTCTCAGCATTGGGCGAAAGTTAAAAAATAATTTTTAAAAAAATTTGATTATAATTTGACAAAGAAACTTTGTATTTCTATTTCGAATGAATCTCATTATTTTTAGTTTTTTTCTGCCCACTCTAATGCGGATGCCTTACATCTTGAAAACACTTTTTGAGGTTTCATATTAAGAAAAATCCCAAATTCACTTAAAAAATGTTGACCCTTCCCTACTCTATAAAGAAGTTATTGAACTTGGATCTACAGCTCTACTGATGACACAATTTTGTTTCAGAGCCAAATACCCCGGGCAAGTTCATCGTGTGGTTTCGAAACGAGACGACTTTGTTGGTTCTTTGGCAACCACCTTATCCTGCAGGAATCTACGGACATTATAAGGTCAGCATAGATCCTCCAGATGCTCTGGAATCTGTCCTTTATGTTGAAAGAGAAGGCGAACCACCTGGACCTGCTCAAGCGGCTTTCAAGGGTCTTGTTCCTGGTAAGCTGGACTCTAATTTTTAAAAAATATTTAGTAATTTTAAAATTTAGTCTAGAATAAAGAATATCTCTTTAGAAATACTGGTGGAATTAGCTGTGTGCTGAATTTCGTCGCAAAGGGTTAAGCCTTTTCGAGTGCGGCTAACACTCGGATGGGTGGCCGTGAGTGATGTACGATTAGGTCATGTATTCACTGCATCTGACTTATGGAATATTAGCAATATCCTAAGAGCAACAGAAAATATTTCAGATGAGGTTGAATTTCCAACGAAATAGATGAATTTGCAACAAATAGTTTCATTTCCCACTAAAAAAGATACATTTTCAACCTAAGCAATTGAATTTTTAACAACAAAAAAACACATTTTTAACTGAGAGTGAAGTAATTAAATTTTCGGTCAGAGTCTACTGTTTCTAAAAAGGAAAAAAAGAATTTTTTAACAAAAACAGATCAATTTTAAATCCAAGAGGTAAATTTTCGTGTAAAAAAAAATAAATTTTCAAACTAAACAATTAAATTTTCCACTGAAAGAGATCACTTTTCTACTAAAATTCGAGTAGTTTAATTTTAAGTTAGAAAATATATTTCCAACAAAATAAAGCGTCTTCAACAAAATGTTTAAATTTTCAACCAAAGAGATATACATTCAACGAAAGTAAAGAATCTTTAACCAAAGAAATGAGTTTTTAACAAAATTGTTAAATTTTTTTCAAAGTGGATGCATTTTTTATCAAAAGAAATAAATTCTGAACAAAATACACGAGTTTTCAACAAAACGCTTGAATTTTCAACCAAACAGGTTCCTTTAAAAAAATTTTTTTTATTTTCAAGTAAGTAAATTAATTTGCAACCAAAAAAAAAATAACTTTCTATAAAAAATAGAATATTTTAAATTTTAATTGAAAAAAAAAATTTCAAGGAAAGAAGATGAATTCACAACAAAAAATATAATAATTCATATTTTAACCAAAAAAGATTTTAATTTGAAATAAAAAATAGTTGAACTCAAATGAAAAAGACAAGATATTAAAATTTCAAACCATAGGAATGAATTTTCAATCAGGAAAATTAATTTTTTACCAGGAAAAGATGACTTATTAACTAAAAAAGATTAATTTTCAACGCAATAGCTTAATCTTCAAATAAAAAATACCCATTTCATACCAACAATAAAATAGTTTAAATTTGTATTTAAAAAATTAATTTTCAACAACAATAAAACTGATTTTACACAAAATAGTGTAATTTCCAACCAAACAGGTAAATATTTAACGAAAAAAATTATTTTCACCAGAGGAGTTTAGATTTCAACCAAATAGTCGAATTTGGAACCAAAAAGATGAATTTTCAACCAAGAAGATTAATCTTTTACCAAAAAGGCGAGTCTTCAACAAAATACATAAATTTTTGACTAAAAAAAAAATTGATTTTTAATCAAAAATAGTTGAACTTAAGAAAGATATATTTAAACAAGTAAGTTAAGCTTTAAACCAGAGATGAATTTTTAACTAAAAAGAATAATTTTTTACAAACTAAAGACAAATTTTCAACTAAAGAAGATCAACTTTCAACCAAATAGTTGTATCTTTAAGTTAAATATATACATTGTATAACAAACATGAAATAATTAAAATTTTAATGAACAAAATTAATTTTCAACAACAATAAACATAATTTTAAACAAAATAGTTTATTTTCTAACAAAAAAAAAATTATTTTCAGCAAATTTGTTCAACTCTAAACCAAGTATTTGAATTTTTAACAAATAATATTTATTTTTTACCAATAATAGACGAATTTTTAACTAAAAAAGGTCAATTCCTAACTTAATAGTTAAATCTTCGACTAAAAAATATACGTTTCAAACCAAAAATGGAATGGTTGAAATGTAACTTTAAAAAATTTATTTTTAATTACAAAAAAAATAATTTTAAACAAAATAGTTCAATTTCCAACTCAAAAAATTAATTTTTAGCAAATTTATTTAACTTGAAACCAAGTATTTGAATTGTCAACCAAATAGTTGAATCTTCAAACAAAAATATTTGTTAACAATAAAAGACGAATTTTCTGAAGAAGGTTAATTTTTATCCTAATAGTTGAATTTTAAACTAAAAAATATCCATTTTATAACAATAAAAGGAATAGTTATTTTTTTAATTAACAGAATTAATTTAAAACAAAATACTAAACAAAATAGATTAATTTTTAACCGAAAAAATTAATTTTTAGCGAATGTGTTTAAGTTTAAACCAGTGGGTTTAATTGTCAACCAAATAGTTGAATTTTCAACAAAAAAGATTTATTTTTCCGCAATAGAAGACAAATTTTTTAAATAAAAAAGGTCAATATTCAACCTAATAGTTAAATTTACAACTAAAAAATATACACCTTATACAAAAATTGGAATATTTAGAATGTTAATTAAAAAAAATTATTTTCATAAACAGAAGAAACTAATTTTAAACAAAATAATTGATTCTTTAACAAAAAAATTAATTTTTAGCAAGGGGGTATAACTTTAAACTAAGAAACAATAATTTTTAATCAAAAATAGAATATTTTTAATTTCAATTTAAATAAAAGAGTTTCCAACGAAAAGATTTTAATTAAAAGTAAAAAATAGTCGAACTAAAACAAAAAAGACAAGATAGTTAATTTTTATACCACAAGAATAAATTTTCAATCAAAAATATTTTTTTTGTACCAATCAAAGATGAATTTTCAACTAAAAAAGATCAATTTTTAACCCAGTAATTTAATCTTCAATTAAAAAATATTTTTTTTACACCAACAATGGAATAGTTAAAATATTATTTAAAAAAACTAATTTTCAACAACAAAAAATTTATTTTAAACTAATTTTAATTTTTATATTTGAATTTTAAACCAAAAAAATATTTTTTTACTAATAAAAGACGAATTTTCAACTAAAAAAGGTCCATTTTCGACCAAATATTTGAAACTTTAACTAAAAAATATACATTTTGTAAGAAAAATAGAACAGTTAAAATGTAAATTTAAAAAATTAATTTTCAACAAAAGGAAAAAATAATTTGAAACAAAATAAAAAACAGTTGAATTTTCAATCCAGAAAAAAATTTTCGTTAAGGAAGGATAAAGATCAACCAAATTGTTGAAATATCAAGCCATAAGGGCAAATTATCTATAAAACAGTTTAATTTTTAGGCCCTAAAATAAGAATTTTAAAGGAAAAAGTCCATTTTTAACAAAATAGTGGAATTTTTTACCAAAATATTAAAATTTTCAACTCAAAAAGACCAATTTTTAACAAAACTGTTTGCATTTTCAGCCGAATAAAATGTTTTTTTATTTAAATTTTTGAATTTTTATTATAATAATTCAATTTTTAACCAAAAAAATAATTTTTTTAAAGAAATGATGAAGTTTTAACCATAGAGATCAATTTTCAATTAAAATAATTAATTTTTAACTTGAATAGTTAAATTATTGGTTAAAAAATTTAATTTCAATCAAAAAACTGAGAAATAAAATCTAAAATTAATTTTTGTAATTTATAAATGTGTTTCTATATTTTTTGGAAAATTTTGAATTCCAAAATTGAAAAAAATTTCAATTTCCCTATATTGATCTATTAGCCTCTATGGCTCTGGAAATTTGTTTTTGTCCAAAAATCTGGACTAGAGAGTTTGTTCGTTACACTTCATGGTTTTCTGCAGTTTTCCTCACACCTGGCCAAACCTCCAGGTAGATGCGAGTGCTTCTGATAAAATTGGATGCAGCCGCGTGTTATTAGTGGATGTAATTAAATGTATACAGTGATTCTAAGCCCATCTTTGTAAAGTCAAATTTTCATAGACCCTTTTTTA